>CAJPEX010004728.1:0-17699 GCA_905338405.1 Notodromas monacha | reverse complement strand
TTTTTTTTTTTACTCTATACGGACATTCAAATCTTCTTTTCCGTGAATCCATTCCTGTGTGAAGATCCGAGGAGTATGTTTTTATTCCGAAAAAGAAAAAAAACAAACTTCCCCAAAGATTTCATTGCTCGAGTTTCAATCTTCGATGAGAGCACAAAATTTTTTATGGGCTCTTTTTTCAAGCAACTCATTACTTTTTGATTCCCTATACACATCACTCCCGTTGAAACAAAACGGAGAAGTGGGGAGAGTAAATAAAGCACCCACAGACAACCGAGAAAATTGGAAAGCGTGTGCGTCTGGTGGGGGGATGTGCTGCGCGCGCGCGTGATGCAACCCCTTTTTTAATATTTTTTTTTTAATCACTTGAGTTTCATTTCAGAGAGAGAGAGATGGAATGAAATTTCGGGATGTTGTACGTGTATATACGAGTGTGCGTTCGTTGTACTGCATATGAGGGTAAAGGGGGTTCGCTTCCTTTTGCTGCTCGTCCATCACTCGCACCTGGGACCCCGGAACCCGTGGCGGGCACACACACTGGAGTCGAGTGCTTCTGCCGCGCGCGGAATAATGCGCAACAAGATCGATCCCGCCGGGGCCTCGTAAATTTCGTCATCCCCGCTGTTGGAGGAGCCAAAAAATACAAAATAAAATAAAGGCCGAAAGACACCCAGAGGAAAACTTCTCTCGTCGTCACTAGATAACCATGGGAACCACTGTTGCCAAAAAAAAAATAATAATTGGTAAGTACCGTATTTAAGCGAATAATAAAAGACGCCATCCATCTCAAAACGCACTTCACCTTTCGCGGCAGGTCTCACGGAAAAGTTTGCTGGAGAATAGAGGTCATCAGGGAAGTTTGAGAACCCCTATTGCCAAACAAATTGCCCATTTTTATTTTGCGAATTTACAGCATCTACTCTGACACGAAACTTAATTTAATCAACCTCTCAAAGACTGCAAAAAAAAAGTTACCCGGCGAATAAATGAAGCTACCTGCGAGCTTCGGTTTCCAAAATTTTTACGTAAAGAAGACGTCAATCATTCTTTTACGCTCAAAATAAATGTGTTTCCTGTTGAAAACGAGATGTATATAAAACCATTCTTGACAAAAAGTCTAGAAGCAATATTTTTCAGCTGATATAAAGTGCGATTTTTGTCTAGGACGCAAGTTAATTTTCAATCCCTCAAAGCGTCTGTAAAATTTGCAGGCGAATCCAAGAAGCGCCGCAACTTTTCACGATTCAACTACAGTATGCAAAACCCCATCAATGTGAAACGAAAACAACAAATTTTCTTTGAAAAAATTTCAATAATATGAATACGTTTTAATATTTGATTACTCAGCGATTGGCCCACTCCATAAAAATGAGTAAAAATCGTAAGTTTTTGGGCAAAAAAAATAGCGGTATATTTTCTGAATTTGAGGAAGATTCTAGGTTTTCGTTCCAGAATTTCAAGCATCTGGTGGCCGTGTTTCATCCTTGCCAGAGATTTCATGAATTTTAAAGCCCCAGTTTTGATGAAAGGTACCCATGACCAACGCGAAAACAGATCTTCCCGCAACTTTCATTGAAATCGCATGAATTTCATTCCACGTGGCTTTGATAATCACGAACGATTTCAGTCCTGTNAGAGAGGGAGAGAGAGAAGCGTGTTATTCATTGCGCCCGTGTTTTTCGGGGTCTCTCTCTCTCGGCGTACAGGAGGCGCGCCGGTGGTGGGATAGGGAAAAAGTTTCCAACCTGTAATTACGCCGATATTGATGGACTCAGCTGCGGCCGGCCGCCGGCTACATCACACACACGACCGCAGCGACTTTCGCGGAAAAAAGGGAGGCCGAGGCGGACCCGGGACCGGACGGAATCAACCCGGAGGGAAAGAAAAAAAAAGAAAAGAAAAATAGAAGCAGAAAGACCAAAAAGAGAGAGAGAGAGAGACTTGCATGAAGAGGAAAACAAAACACACACTCACAAAAATGCAGAGAGGAAAGATCACGATGAGAAAGGCAGGACGAAAAATATGAATACATATAATATACTGTATATATATATATACGAACACGCCGTACCCAGAGAGAAGCAGAACCGAGAATAAGGAAATGACGATGACGACAAGAAGTCTATATATATATATATATATATATATATGCCCGGCCTTACTTTGCAACAAGTGTTCCGCGTGCAAAAAGAGAGAGAGAGAGAGAGAATAATAATGCAAATTTATTGAGGGTCTCCCCGCAGTATCACGCACATGTGCGAATTACTAGCCACACGTACGTATATATACCATTATCTGAGGTTAATTTGACTCGCAGGTGAATGCAAAATGATCGATTAACTTTTAGAATAACGCTTACTTAGTACATGAGAATTTGTCGAATGCTTTATGAGATGCGAGATTTTTAAATTTATTTAAAAAAAACACACACACGATAATTAAGTGAGGGAGTCCATGAATCACGCAAGTATGTTACCTTCCAGATACCTTTTCAAAAATTACAAAATTTACTCAGGTGAGAAAAAAATTATAGATGATATTAAACTTGAGAAAATGATCCACCAAGATACTTCATACGTAGCGCCAAAAATTCATATTCGTTACTTATCCCAACTCTTACGCAAAAAAAAAATAGTCTGGAGATGGGAATTAAAACAAATCGATTAAATGTTAGGCTAAAGTTCATTTAATACAGAATGAGTTGTCAAATGCGGAATGTGATGCAAGATTCAAACCTGGAATTGAAGAAAAACGTTATTCCCTTCAAGATTTCACACATCATCGGCATAAATACAGCTCATTATTGAACCGAGAGTAGAATTTATTCAAATTTACAATGCAAAACGATAGATAATTTCAGATACACTTAATTTAGCTTAATTAAAGCTTCAGAGAGGGGTTTCCCGGAATTTGCGGTTTAACAATTCGATTTCTCGGCAACATTTCAATTCGGCGTGGGGAAGGAAGCAAATCACTCACATTATGTGGATTATAAGCTATTTAAAAGTGTGCAATCACGGTCAGTTTGAATCACGAGGTGAATCTAAAATAAGGACCAGTTTTTTAAATATCAAACTCGATTTAGGAGTATTTGTTGAGTGATCGGCAAACGTTCGTCGCTTGAGGTGTAAATACTTTTAGCCGAAGTTATTTCTTTTTAAGGGTGTAAACTGTAAACCATGAATTGCCAGGTGGAAAAATGCTGCATTAAACTGTTGAAAATAATTACGAGGATTAACAGCAAAGGTTCCTGGAAAAATTATGTGAATAATTCGAACTCCGAGTACTTCGCAGTATAATTTTATTCTTGTGCGAAAAAAATGCAGAGCTACTGAATTTGAGCCTAAACTGCCCAATTTTTTTATACTGATCATTTTAAATGAAATCTGTACATCAGAATATGTTGTTTGTATAAGGTTACCCCTGCCTTTTTTGAATTTGTAAATTTATTTTTTCAAATTTTTTTCATGGATTCCTTCCGAACTTCAAATTTTTCATTCTCCCGAATAATGGAAAAAGAAGCTGATGAAGATATGCATAGTTTTAGTAGCTACACCCATGAAAAGCAGAAAGAATTATTATTTTTTGAATATAGCAGTCAGGCATTGCAATACACTGCCTGCTACCCTGGAGAAAAGTACACCCTACATTTTTTTATATTCTAGGCATAACAGTAGAACGCATAATGTACACCCAGGGTTACGTAACGTCCTGTTAAATAACAATGTAATAAACGACCCACTTTATAACTGTTTTGCAACCTTTAGGTAGTTCGATACCGATTTTTAACTTAAATTTAAAACGAATTCATTTTCTTAGAAAGTTGAAATCGCTGAAAAATACTCAGATAGTTTAGGATCTGCATAAAACAGGTCACCTCTTGAGAATCAATCCTAATATGCATATATGAGGAATTACGTAGAACAGTGTGATTTAATATCAACTGCTCTAGGAAGTATATTTTTTTATTTGTGGGATGAATGGGAAAAATTACTACAGTATTAACATTCGGAATCAGCATTAAAAAAAAAATCAGACAGGGACGAGCGTCAAAGGGCGTGATTTTGGATCAAATGGGGGAAATAACTTTTCGAAAGAAAAATAGAAAAAAACCTTTTTGGTTAGATATAGGCATGGTATATGAAGAGGAGGGGGGAGTGAGAAAAAAAGGTAAGGAGGAAGAGGGGTGAAGGACAGAGGGAAAGAAGGGAATGGAACAAGACACAGCAGACAATAAGCGGGGGATACGACGGACGGAAAAGGTACAACCGACCGACCGGGCCCCGCCGCGGGGCTGGGCACAGATCACGTCGACAGCTGACGGGTTTGTTGCAGCGTCGATCAAACCACGCTCGTCTGAGGAGGGCACGGCTTTTTTTTTCCTTTTTTTTTTGTTCTTCCCATCATTACTAATATTTTATCCACCTTCTTCTTCTTCCTGTTATTATTCTCGCGTTATTTCTCTCATTTCTTCACCCTGTTCCTCTTTGGACTCGGGTCTCTCCTTTTTTTTACACGTATATATTTTTTTTTCTTTTTCTTGTTGGCGGGCTTCGAGCACGCTGGCTCGGAAAAACACAATCCTTTGACTTTTGTTCCCCCACATTGCTTCATTCCGGCACTAATTCACAGGCAGCTCATTGTTGTTTGACGCCCCCGGGTTCCTTTTTGCTGGGTTTCATTTTTTTCTCTCTCTCTTCTCATTTTTTTTTTGTGGTTGATGCTGAAGTTAATTCAGAATATTCACCTTTTTACCCACCCCGTGTTGCGTGGAGTCCCGGGGAAGTTATTGCTCAGATTGTCACTTCTTAGTTCAGTTAGTTCAAGTAACCCATCTTTTCTTCAAGAAGTATCGCTCCCCTAGTATTTTTAAGATACCATATGGGTTCTCAAATAACGGAACGGAGCACGCTAAAATAATTTTATTTGTTTATTTTTTATTTTTTCGATGTTCGTGGAACGTCAGAATTAATTTTTGATACGCTGATTAAATGCCATTTTTCTTCTAAACATCATTACGGAAAAGCAAGCAGTTGTTTCCGAAATCTGTAATGCTGAATTTCGCGTAGGTTCCGGTCATCAAACTCACGTGATTGATATTTTGCCTGAGATGAGACTCGAGATTATCTTTGCTTTAGTTGCAATTACATACGATTGGTCCAAATTGAATAAAAATTCTATCTTATTATACTCCGACTCATTTCATTGCGAAATTCAAGTTCATCACGTATATATAGAGCATGTACATGAAATTAAGCTCAATGTAAAAAATATCAGAGAAATGAAAATAATAGCTCGGAATAGAATTTTATTTCGTGAAGACCAAAGAAATTTATATTACTGTACAGATATGGTATGTAATGCACTAATCGAGGTGATTTTGGATTTTTCGCCTTCGAGATCTTCCGGAATGATGATAGCCTGAAGGCTGGAAATTTTTGCATCTTTTCACTCTTGAATTATTGGAGGGAGGAAAAAAACTTCTGTTTTATTCGTTGAATGCTTCTGATGATTCTCCTGGTTGATAAAGACTTCATAAATGGCAGGAAATTATGCTCAACATTCTCTTCACGCAGAATGAAAAGAATTAAGAACATTGAAAGTTGGCATAAAATGTGAGGTAGAAAAGATTCAGTTGAGCAAATCTTGGCTTATACACCATATTTACTTGCATCCCCTTCGCACCTTTTTTTTTAAATTAAATATTGAATGGGGAAAAAGAAGGGTATGCATGTCAGAGGTGGGCAAAGGTCTTGAAGTTCAGGTGTGCCTCATACTTGAGTTGTTTGTAGAAAATGTTAGAACCAATTAGGAAATCATTATTTCAGAAACCGATTTCGATTGAAAGAAGTACTTGGATTTAGGTTCCATCACGTTCAAATTTTACAGATTTCATTTCTGACCTGTTGACAATTTTCAGTGACAAAAATGAGGTGTGAATCTCACTCTGGGATTGGTTTTTTGGTCCAAATTGCATGCATATCGAAAATCGGAGGGTTTATGACTTTACTCGGGATTATTGAAGGCTGGTACTCGAGTAAATACAGTAGTACAGTATTATAGAGCAACATTCTGGGAGATTTCTGCCAAGTTCCCATACTGCTGGAGAGATCGAGCTGACATTATTATTTTTCCAAGACAGACTGTTTCCTCAAAGAACAACCAAACGGAACGGTCTTTTCAATCTCGAAACGACGGCTTTCAAATTTTCTTTTCCCATCGGCCTTGAAGAAAGAAATTGCGGGACAAGTCACGTGGGGGCCCGGACAGGCGTGGCTACATTGGCTCTGGGAGGAAAGGAAACCCTCCTGTTTTTTAACACCAGCCACCAGAGGGGAAATTGGGTTTCAGGGGCGGAAATCTTGGCGTATTTATGGGTTTTCGAATAACGAGCCCCGGGGTCCCCTTGTTTGCACTAAGNTCAAGCTATGGCTAAAAATTGAATTTAAATTTTGCTTAAGTAAAAGAATCTTTGTTGAAATCGCTGAAAAATACTCAGATAGTTTAGGATCTGCATAAAACAGGTCACCTCTTGAGAATCAATCCTAATATGCATATATGAGGAATTACGTAGAACAGTGTGATTTAATATCAACTGCTCTAGGAAGTATATTTTTTTATTTGTGGGATGAATGGGAAAAATTACTACAGTATTAACATTCGGAATCAGCATTAAAAAAAAAATCAGACAGGGACGAGCGTCAAAGGGCGTGATTTTGGATCAAATGGGGGAAATAACTTTTCGAAAGAAAAATAGAAAAAAACCTTTTTGGTTAGATATAGGCATGGTATATGAAGAGGAGGGGGGAGTGAGAAAAAAAGGTAAGGAGGAAGAGGGGTGAAGGACAGAGGGAAAGAAGGGAATGGAACAAGACACAGCAGACAATAAGCGGGGGATACGACGGACGGAAAAGGTACAACCGACCGACCGGGCCCCGCCGCGGGGCTGGGCACAGATCACGTCGACAGCTGACGGGTTTGTTGCAGCGTCGATCAAACCACGCTCGTCTGAGGAGGGCACGGCTTTTTTTTTCCTTTTTTTTTTGTTCTTCCCATCATTACTAATATTTTATCCACCTTCTTCTTCTTCCTGTTATTATTCTCGCGTTATTTCTCTCATTTCTTCACCCTGTTCCTCTTTGGACTCGGGTCTCTCCTTTTTTTTACACGTATATATTTTTTTTTCTTTTTCTTGTTGGCGGGCTTCGAGCACGCTGGCTCGGAAAAACACAATCCTTTGACTTTTGTTCCCCCACATTGCTTCATTCCGGCACTAATTCACAGGCAGCTCATTGTTGTTTGACGCCCCCGGGTTCCTTTTTGCTGGGTTTCATTTTTTTCTCTCTCTCTTCTCATTTTTTTTTTGTGGTTGATGCTGAAGTTAATTCAGAATATTCACCTTTTTACCCACCCCGTGTTGCGTGGAGTCCCGGGGAAGTTATTGCTCAGATTGAGTGAAGAATCAAGTCAATCAAGTTCATTGGGTAGAAAAGAAGTTCTTCATAGCGAGGGGATCATAAAAATTCTATGGTATACCCAAGAGTTTATTGCCTTGCCTCGTGCGATTTTATTAAAATAAAATGTTTTGTTATTTTTTTCAATGTTCGTGGAACGTCAGAATTAATTTTTGATACGCTGATTAAATGCAATTTTTCTTCTAAACATTATTACGGAAAAGCAAGTGTTTCCGAAATCTAATGCTGAATTTCGCGTAGATATTTTGTCTCATTCGAGACTCAAGATTATCTTTGCTTTAGTTGCAATTACATACGATTTGTCTAAATTGAATAAAAATTCTTTCTGATTATACTTCGACTCATTCCATTGCGAAATTTCATCCCGTATATATATATAGTGCACGTGCATAAAATTAAGCTCAACGTAAAAAATATCAGAGATTTGAAAAAATAGCTCGAATAGAATTTGATTTCGTGAAGAAGAGAGAAATTACATTATTTATACAGATATGGTATATAATGCACTAATCGAGGGCATTTTGGATTTTTCTCCTTCGAGATCTTCCGAAATGATGATTGCCTCAAGTCAGGAAATTTTTGCATTTTTAAACTCTGGAATTATTCGATAGAATAATTTTTAAACTCTGGAATTATTCGATGGAATGGAAAAAATCTTTTGTTATATTCGTTAAATTCTTCTGATGATTCTCCTGGTTGATCAAGACTTCATAAATGGCAGGAAATTATGATCAACATTCTCTTGACGCAGAAAATAATTCTACCCTTTCAGGGCATATTTATGAAAAGAATTAAGAACAATGAATGTTGGCATAAAATGTGAGGTGCAAAAGGATCAGTGGAGCAAATCTTGGCTTATACACCATATTTACTTGCATCCCCTTCGCACCTTTTTTTAAATTAAATTTTGATTGGGTTAAAAGAAGATAAGTATGTCAGAGGTGGGCAAAGGTCTTGAAGTTCAGGTGTGCCTAATACATACTTGAGTTGTTTGTGGAAAAATGTTAGAACCAATTAGGATATCATTATTTCAGAAACCGATTTCGATTGAAAAAGTACTTGGATTTAGTTTCCATCACGTTCAAATTTTACAGATTTTATTTCTGACCTGTTGACAATTTTCAGTGACAAAAATGAGGTGATGTGAATCTCACTCTGGGATTGGTTTTTTGGTCCAAATCGTATGCATGTCGAAAATCGGAGGGTTTATGACTTACTCGGGATTATTGAATGCTGGTACTCGAGTAAATACAGTAGTACAGTATTATAGAGCAACATTCTGGTAGATTTCTGCCAAGCTCCTACTGCTGGAGAGATCGAGCTGACATTATTATTTTTCCAAGACAGACTGTTTCCTCAAAGAACAACCAAACGGAACGGTCTTTTCAATATCGAAACGACGGCTTTCAAATTTTCTTTTCCCATCGGCCTTGAAGAAAGAAATTGCGGGACAAGTCACGTGGGGGCCCGGACAGGCGTGGCTACATTGGCTCTGGGAGGAAAGGAAACCCTCCTGTTTTTTAACACCAGCCACCAGAGGGGAAATTGGGTTTCAGGGGCGGAAATCTTGGCGTATTTATGGGTTTTCGAATAACGAGCCCCGGGGTCCCCTTGTTTGCTCTAAGATTTCCAGGCCTGGCGCCATCAGACTATCCTAGTTTGTCCGGCAAACGACCGCAGCCCGCGGGTCCGGAGGAAAAACACAAATCTTTCGGTGGATATCAGAATGAAAACTCTGGAACATGCCCTACTTTTTGTTCTTTCCTTCTTTTTTTTTGGAGGAAAAAATTGGGTTTCGTCACAAAATATAGCGAATGCGCAACGTGTTCAATGCGCGCGTGAGGTCAAGCCTCCAAGAGAAAAACTTCACAAGAGAGAGAGAGAGGAAAATTATGTAATTATAATTTCTGTAAATTTTGTGCGCATAAAGCAGTTACAGAAAAAGGTACTTTCCTGTTATCTCAGTACCTACTTTCATGTTATCTCTGTACCTTCCCTCTGACCAATTTAACCTGACCTAACCTAACTTCACCTAACCACCTCCCAAAATCAGTTTTGGCTTTCTTTGGGTTTCTGCTGAAACTGATTTTGGGAGTTGGTTAGGTAAAGTTAGGTTAGTTCAGGTTATGTTAATTAAAAGATATTTGTAACTAACATAACCTGACCTAACCTAACTTTACCTAACTGCCTGCCAAAATCAGTTTCAGCAGAAAGCGGAAAAATAAAATTCACAGTTTCTGGTAGGTTGTCGTGATTATGAACTCATCCTAAAGATTTGTCTGGATGGTAGTGCGGTCTAGGAATTAGGTACTGAGATAACAGGAAAGTACGCAGAAAAATTTAGTAGAGGATCATCAAAAGGGATGAATACAATTATATATTGCTTAGAACAGAAAACGCAGGTTTTTAAAATTGAATAACTCCTTCAACATAATAATTATCCATGTCCAGACACATTTGTGGTCAGAAATCTTAAAAAAAACAAGCATTTAAATACAGTAAACTGAACCTCATAAGGGAAAGTATAAAGTCATTTGTAGGTTTTAAATGAGCAGGGTTTTCTTTTGAAATATCTGAACTTTCAACCCATCAGTTTGAACCAAAAGAAAGTCAGCTTTTTTTGCTTGAAGAAAACAGCTAGGCTGCTTGAAAAAATAAATCAATGTATAATAATGAGAGCTCATTTGGAAAAAAAAAGTAATTCGAGGGGCTTTGCAGAGAACACATCGTCTGGTAGTCACAGTGCGAGGATTGCCTAAGAAAATGCACAGTAATAATGGCGAAGAAATAGAAGAGGGGAAACGGGTCTCATGGGATTGTTGCCTTCTGTCTACACTATTGATTGATGGGGTTTTTGCCTTTTGCTCCTGATCTTCACGCATATTTACAACAAACGTATTTTTTTCTGCTGTTCGTTACTTTCCGGCGTAGAAATGCAATAAATTTCTTTCAGTGAATAACTCGCGGCCATAAGAAAAAAATTATTTGCCTTCTCGCGTATATTATGGTATAGGTTCAATTAACGGTCCAGTTTCCAGCTCGAGTCCGTCAATTATCGCCAGAAAAAAAGCCCACAGTACAAACTTAAAAAATAAATGACAACGAAAAATAGTTGATGATTGAAAGCTTGGAATATGAAGTTGCACAAGAGCTATGCTAGGCTTGCAAAACCGTAAAAGCATTTATTCCGGTGACCAAAAAAATCTTCTTTTTAGCGTGAAGCATTTGTTGAAATCTAATTTTAGGGCTTAAAAAAAGGAAGCGGTCATTGTCATCGGCACAGATTTTCATCACGATAATTCACAGCATTTTTTTTTTTTTTTGCAGGAAAAACGTGCCATACCTAGCGTTACATCCAAAGGTCTTCCATTTTCCAAAAGTCCAATTTCCCTTCTTTCTACTCTGCCAAGTTAAAAGCTATCGTCCTACATCAAAACCAGTGGACCTGTCGACAACAATGCCCGACTTGTTAGCCGAACCGCCGCGTTTTGTCGCGCGAGTGGCTCAATCACGGTGGCGGCGGCGGCAGCGGCGGCAGTCGTCGTGGTGGTGGCGGCGGCGGCGAGAAAAACGCGCTTCACCGCGAACAATCAAGCAGCGCGTTTCTGCAACAAAAGGGAAACGAGCTCCGCTAAACACTCTCAGGAAGGAAGAAGGAAACACCCCAATAGAAAAAAAAAGAAAACTATATATATTAAGAAAAAAAAACAAACACACCAAGAAACCTCGCCAGGAATTGAGCATGAAGGAGAGAGAAAAGAGCGGAGACAAGAGGAACACAAAAGGGCCAAGACGCCGAAACCCCGGGAGCCCCGGAACTAATTCCTCCGGCACCGGAGAACTCATTAGCGTCCAGAGAAGCCCACCGTGGTCGTCGCAGAGGGTTCTTTTTTTTATTCTTTCTACAAGACCCAAAAGACACCTAACTTCCATAGGGGAGGTATAGAGAAAGACAATAAGGGTTCCTTTCCACAAAGTTCCATGCATTCTTCTGCTTTTACGGCAGATCCCGCATAAGAGGCGCTGAGGTCTGGAAGTTTTCTCTGAGGACTTCATCCAGTTTGACATAACAAAAGAGCAAATACTGTATCAAAAGAGAAAATGCAATATTATAGCTAAGCGCGGACTTTTCTGGAAAATCGACGCTATATCACCCCGGGATTGCAGCAAACCTTTATTATTATTTTTTTTGATAAATTATGCACAACACAAATATTGGCGGGATTTTCCAAGCAAATACTGTCACCAAAAACGGTGCCTAAAGGTGCGGAATTCGGAAATAAAACACTTTAATCAGCTGTAGGGTTCAGCTGGGGATCTTGTTTACAAGATCCCAAAGAAAAAGATAAAGTATATCTTGTTTTAACCCCAAACACAAAAACGGACCTTTTCACGAATTCAGACACAGTAAAAACAATCCTTCTTAAGCACACAGAATTAATTGAATAAATCGGATAAAAATCTCACACCACACTGTCTGAATGTTTCATGACATGGAGGCAAGTTGGAAGCTGTTGAAAACATGAGGAAGGTCTGGAATGTTCTGGATTGATCGAGTAACATCTCTTACAAATTTCTCGTACAGTGCGGCGGTACTTTAACGTACCGAATTATTCTGCCACAAATACAACCATTGCTGGAGATTCTCTGTTCCCCAGTGGGTGGAGTTCAATGTAATAAATCAAGCATTAACGAATTCTGCCACGAAAATGAAAATAAAAATATTTGCATTTCCAAGATTGGATCATTGTCCAAGAGAGCTCACGTAAGAAAATTCGGTAAAAAAAAAAAAAAAAACTGGGGTGTTTTCAGCTGCTAGGAAAGACAGGCATGTTTCATCAATTCCTTCGAGACCAGGGAAGAAAAGAGCCCCAAAAAGCAACTACAAAGAGTTCAGTGGGGGCAAAAAAAAAAAAGAAAAAAAGAGCAAATAGTCAACACCCTCTGGGGCAAGGCGACGCGAACGAATTCGTTCCGCTATCTCAGGTCACCCAAGAGGTTTCTCGCAACAACGTATAGGAACAAAATCTCGACATGACCTCAATAATTTTTTGGGAGATTTGGGCGAGGCCAAAACTTTTTCGCGTTACGTGCAATAAGATGAGACGTGAAAAAAAAATTTTCAGAGATACCCGACTTTTTCCATCATGAAGAAAAAGATTCATGAAAGGCATCCCCAATAAAAATCAGAGCTAAACTTTTAAAGGTTCTGTTTCTATATACACAAGTGCTGATCTTTTTCTTGGTTGCCTTTTTTTTTGTAATCACTCCAAGCTTGAAATACATTAGTTTATAAGCTTCCCAAAAGTAATTCTTTTCACATGAAGCCATTTCATGAAAATAGCCCAAGGATTAATCTACGTGATTTAATTTCTTTGAATCGTGTTCAGGATTAGGACTGGGTCTGCATTTTGTCTCCATACCTGAAAATGACACGTAAAAACAAGATTTATGAATTCTACGAAGCGACTTTTAATAACTCGTGATTTTTACCGTAAATTATTCTTCAAATTGTAAACGACGAAAAATGCTTGAAGGTTTTAAAATTTGAATCCAGAAGATCAAAAAGGTCGACACTTTACGAAGCTCAGGTACTCGCATTTTCGAATACGGTACATTACAAGATATTCCGCAAGTCCTTCGTATTCCCTTGCAGTCCGTGGATCGACATTTCAAGAAAATTGCCGGAGGAAATGATAAATGGCCTTGGAAACAGAGGGAATTTTCAAAATCAGCGCAAAAAAGTGAGGTTTCTGCATGTAGAGCATTCATCAACGGAAGATTATTCCAGAATTACAGTTCACAATGCAGTACAGAAATTTCAATTGCGATCAGAGCTAAAAAAAAAAAAAAAAAATTATGCCCGGTTTCTCGGCCATTGGTTCCAAAAACAGTGCTTCCAAACCATTCGAATATTTCTTCGCTAAAATCAATTTCAACATTTTGCCAACTATTTCTCGAATTTTTTATAATTTTGCGAATGAAAAAAAAAGTGAAAGGTTTCCCCGGCGAAAAACCAACGTCCGTTGAAACGGAAACCTCTCTGTAATAATTTCGAAGTAAGAATGAAGACCGCCGCGAAAAAAATTAACTTTCCGAAATATTTTGAAGTACTTTTTTGTTCTTACTCTTCTGTGGTGCCGGTCTTCTTGTACTGGACAAACAGATTCGTCAAGGTATTTTTATTTCTTTCAAGGCTAAACCGTGCTTTTCAAGGCCACATATCCATAAATTGGTTCCACTTTCGATCTCATCCATTTTCAAGTAAAATACAGCAAAGAACAAGCAGGATTCTTCTTCCGAATTCCTTCGATTTCATCGCCGTAAAAAGGACACCGCGAAGGCAGAAGAACAGATAAATGGGCCCCGAAAAAAATGGGATGGCATGAGAAATCAGTATTTGCTCTCGCTTTTTTTCATTTCTCAAAATAAAGTATGAACTTTGGCGCTGACGGCTTCTATAGAAAAGGGATCTTCTTTAATTTCCATGGATAAGATGGGGAATATTCGGTTAGGTTAACGGGATTTCGAATCCTTCTTTTGGACGAACACCATATCCGTTAATTTCTGTTGACTTCGTCCTTCGAGAAACGGAATCAAAGCCGACGTTTTTTAGCACAGTATTTGAGAAATGTTACGTTTTATTCAAATGATTCGGAAGAAAGACGAATGAGAAAAATATATATCCGAATTTGGTGACACAAACCGTAGAATTAGCCGTCATTTCTCAACGCACGTCTCCCGGAAGAAAAATATATGCGTTGGCACTTTTTTCGTTTCCACGTTTTTTTATTTTTGCTTTTTTTTTTTGCCAAGCAAGGACACAAATCACTTTTCTTGCGAACTTGATAACACGTTCGCACTTCAACCCAGGGAATTAATTCCGGCTTTCCAGTTGTGCACCACTGAGTTTTCTTCCCAAAATTATAATTCAATTTTCGAAGCAGCAACCCAGGTTTTTGACTATTTCAAAGCAGGGAAAATAGTACCTCAATTTTGACGACATTATACGGGTGAAAAATCGTGGTTTAATAGCTAATCCTGGTCGTGGATAATCAGTCCAAGTACTGGATCTGAGAGTAGGAGAAAAAAAAGAACGTGGTCTTGGAAAAGGAACGACTTTCGGGTGATGATGATCATGATCATTAAGTCAACATCAGGAATCGCTAATGACATCACCAATTGCAGCTCTCTTTTCCCCCTCTCTCTCTCTCCTTTGATTCTTGATGACTTCTCAACAAGGACAAAGGATTTTTTGCTTCTGAGCAGATTTCGCTGTAAAAAAACAAAATTGTTTTCAAACGGTAGCAAAAAAGGTTTTCGGCAATCGTAGATTCAATTTAAAATATCGGAAACTCCATTCAAGTAGGTTCAACTTTTTTCTAGAATCCCCGTCGAACTGGAAACGTCAGTATAGGGACATTTCGGTTTGTTTTAATAAATTTTTGCGATTTCAGCAGGACATCATTGGCTTCAATATTGCCAGGGATTCAGTATTCGCATAAATCTTGCGTATCGAGGATTTTTAAGACTTCAGAATTGCGTTTCAAAATACTGTACTGAAATTCGTAAACTTGCGACTGAATGAACGTTAGTCATCAGGAAAGGAATTTCAACTTTGACACGAGTAACGCATATCAGTTTTTTGCCTAGTTGATTTTTAAGATAAATTCATCATTCTTCTTTCCAAAAATGATGTTACAGTATTAGACATTTTCCCGACGCTGTTTTGTTTTTGTTTGGACGCTCACTTTTTTTTTGCATGGTTCAAAATTTTTACGTTAAAAAATGAAAAAAAAAACCATGAATTTTTTCCATGGATGTGAATAACACGCAAGTCGGGACACTTTTTCGCCTTGGCCGCCTTTTTTCGAAAAAAAAAAAAAGAACTGGCGTCCCCCTCGAAATGTTCTGGTCGGCGGATTTTTGTCACGGCTGCAAAACCCTGGGAATCATCAACAACAACAACAAAAAAGTTCACGCCAGAAAATTCTGTTTTTTTTATGATTTCAAAAGCTTTGATTAAATTTTTAAATATTTTACTATATAGCCTTTTCTAGACAAATTAAGTGAATGCGAAACAATGCATAATAGACATGGAGACGAATCTGTTTTAGAACGAAGAAAATCGTTATAACTTGTCGAACGAATTAAATTAATGCCCTTTATTCCGTCGGCGAATCATTTATCAAGAGATTTTTCTGAGGCTATTTCTCTCGTATTCCAGAATACGCGATTTTTTTCAGCATAATCCCAAAAGATGCATAGGAAAAAAAATGAAAGATAAACGTAATGGCGACGAACAAATTTATTCGAACTAAAACAGAACCAGCTTTTCCCGCATTCTAAAAATAAAATAAATTATTCCTTTCATTCGAGGAATCGTGCGATTTTCCTGAAGCAGTTTCTATCACATCCTGTGCAACAAAATCTCAATCATATTTTCATTGCATTATGCGTAACAGTTTCCACGCACGAAAAAGGGAAGAAACTAGATCTAAGAAAGGAAAGTCAGAGAAACAGGGTTTTGAGAAAATTTAGACCGGATTTCAAATGTAGGGAAACTTTGAAGCGAGGTGAAAAATAGATTTATAGCTATAGTCTTCCCGAACGATGAAACTTTAATCACGGGTTACACACAACTTGTCTTATACCGAGAACAGTACTCATATGTATGAGTGAGTATATACTGTTCAGCTGGAAATTTCGCCAAGCACTTCCTTCCTTTAAAAACCCTTCTTACTGGTGTCCGAATTCGTTTCGTCACAAAATAAAGACTTCAAGTACGATTTTCAAGAGGCGAAGAAGAAGAAAAAAAAAACCGCAAGAAACCCCGTAATTTTTTGTTTGCTCGGGGTATTTGAGTTCGTAAGTACCAGGATTTTTTGTTTCGGGTTACCTCCGCTATTTTTTTATTCTCTTTTCATTTACGGGGTTCCACCGGACGTTGGGATTGTGGAGAACCGATTAATCAAGCCGGTGTCAGTTCGCACCGTAACATTATATCGGCGCAAAAATCTCGGCTCGCACACCGAAGAAAAAAAAAAAAAAAAACCCCGAGGCAACCAAGACCACCGAGGGATTAACCGCAGCCAGAGAAAAACGTGATTTTCCCCGAGAGAAATCCCGCCGAAAAACGCTTCTTGTTGTTGTTCTTCTTCTTCTGCTTCTTCGTGGTTCCACGCCAAGTTTCATTTTGCAAAAAGTGAAGAAAAAACACACACTTTTGAAACTTGGAGAAACTGAAGTACATGGAGGTTTGTGCATTCGAGTTTCCCCGCGGTTTGATTTGTGTCCCCTTTTTTTATAAAAAGAGTAGTTCGAGAAATTAAAGTACTGTATTTTAAGGGACACGAGATAGCATCATTTCCAAAGCTGTGGTTTATTACCTTTGACTCAAAAAAAAACATTTTTCCAGAGGAGAAATCAATCCCAGATAACGTTTTTCACGCTAATTGTGGCGGAATAATTAGATCACCAATTATAAAATGTGCGTCAATTTATCTAGAATGCTCTGGAATGATTGAATTGGGCGGCTGTTAAGATGGCAGTTCATGTTAATTGAATATTGGAACCATTAATTTATCTCTTTCAGCCAATCAGGTGCAACAGTGCAGATTTCTGGAAGAGGGAGAGTGAAAACAATAGAAGGTCATTCTTCCAACATTTTTGATATTCCTATTCCTGGGTCAGTCTGCTGCCAGTTTATCATTCAAATTGTTTCTGATATTTCTTCAGTCTGTGTTCTGTGAATTAATTATGGGGAAAAGTGAAATACATTTGTCTTTTTGGAATTTCCTAAGGAAATCCCCAGCTGTACCCCACAGCTGAATGATGCGTAATATTTTCGGAATTGAACCTTTTCTTGCCTCCTTTTGCAATCCTCAATTACACTAAGAAAGGAAAGCAAGAGGGCTTTTAGTCTCTTTCTTTTGATAGGTTTGGTTTCTCTTCCAAATACGAGAACTACAATTTCAGATCATTGATTGTGCATTCTACAAAACTTTTATTTGGGCTCCTTAAAGTGCCTGTTCAATAAACTTGGGAAATAACTGGTATAACAAGTGAGTAGATTTTTTCTCGCAAATGGCGCAGCTAATCTGTACAGCAAATAAATACTGTATTTTAAAGCCTCTGGAATCGAAGCCTCATCATAGAAAGCAAGTGATATTAGAGTGTGAAAAAGTCGCAATAAAATCTGAAAGATGATAACGTTTTACTTTT
>CAJPEX010004727.1:4938-19922 GCA_905338405.1 Notodromas monacha | reverse complement strand
TCCCCAACTGATGGTCTGTTGATCAACGCCAGTCCACAGCAGTTTTTTGCCAGTCTGCAGGAAATTTTCTCTCGCATAATAAATTTATCAAAAGTAGCAATGAAGTCTGTTATCTTCATCTGTCTAGAAAGACAATGGCAGCTGAAATTATCTGATGAAAAATAAAAGTTGGCAACACTTCAGACAGATTTTCACTTGTTGAAATAAGATAGTTCAACTTTTCATTCCGGGAAACCTTTCTTCGGGGCCAGTTTTCCAATTTTTGAGACATTCCACTTTAGCTGCTTCATTATTTTTTTGCTAAAATGCAGACTTTCTAAAAAACCTTCCATAAAGTGTCACAAACAAAACTTTTGTGAGTTTGTGATAATGTTATGAAACTTATGCCAGTTTGCAGAAATTTTTTTCTATTTGCTGCAAGCAAAAACGTTCATGGAAATTTGGGCCTAAATTGGTTGGGTAACACTGTTCTAGTCCACCCTTTAATTTGCAACTTTGGGAGGCAGGGGGTATTAATTCAACTTCTTGAAAGTTTGACTGACTCAATTCTTTTAATGCATCTGTCAAGTGTTTGACAAAGGAAGTTTCCTTCTAGATTAATCATATTGAGCAAGTTGAAATATCATGAATTTTGTATCACCTCCAATTTTGACAAATCGTTCAATAAACGTTGAGGCTTCTTCCTTTGCAGGTTCAAGGAAACTGCGGGACACTTTCCAAGGCCAAATTTCCTGAAATGAATCAATTTTGAAATTAAATGCACAAAAATTTCCAGAAAATAAAAAGACAATCCAGGCAAATTTTCCTTTCAAAAAGGTTCATTCAAACCATCAGTTTTGTCTCGCAGCACAAACAAAAACATAAGCTCATCAACCAGGCGAAAAAAAAAAAATTCGCTCATTCACACACACCAAAGAAATAAACGTCCAAATATCACAGAATTCTGACAATCACTTGACATCCCTTTCCGAATACAAAAACAAAGAAAGGGGACAAAATCGTTATCTTAAATTAGTCCATGACACTGTATGTCAACGCAACACAAGCCCTTTTCCTTTTTATACTGAAGTCTTCTTCCGCCTGCGTTTCTCGTTCTTTTTTTCAAAATGATTTTCGAAAAAAAGAAATTCGCCGCAGGCAATGAACACAATGAATATACAGTTTATCAAAATTCCGAAACGCAATTGACAAGATTTTCTCCCCGGAATAGATTACTTCAATTTCAACACCGTTGAGACATTAAAAAAAAAACTAATTGCTCCCCGAAAAGCTTTTCCAACGGCTCCTCTCGAGACACAAATTTAATGTCTTCCGAACAACAAACAGCGGATTTTATTTCCGTTTTAAAAAAAACGGAAGACGTTTTAAAAACTTCTAACCGGCATAAAAATAATAGCACCGTACTTTTGAAACAAGTACTCTAAAATTATTGCGGCATTGCAATAATTTTTAATGTATATGCACGCAGTACGAAATATATTCCACCACAGAACTTCGAATATTCATGAAAATTCGCAGCATAAAAATGCGAGAATAGCCAAGGATTTCATGTAATTGAATTTGTGTAAAGGACTTTTTGTCTAACAGACTCGTCCCTTGCACAAATCAAGTCCGTTAGACGGGGGTTGACTGTACTGTATACATTCTGAATAAAAAAATGAGGAAGAAATATTTGAAATTGATCACAGGGAAAGTAAACAGATCAAAATAAAACTATGAAGACTACACAGTACTTTTCTTTCTCAGAAAGTAGGAAACAAATTTTGGCCACACACTGAATTAAAGAAACCTGGTCACCAAGACTTTCACTGCATTGATTATTTTGTCCACCCTGTACATCATGTTCAAATTATTTCATAGACAAATTTGCCTTTGAAGGCATTGTTTCATTTGTTCCAAGTGTAAAAGGGTTTGGCAACCATGGCTGAGACCCAGTACTTTCTCAAAACATTCTGGATTTAGATGAAGCAAAAACCGTCCTTGAGGCAGAATTTTTATTGCCCAAGCTGCTTCTTGCAATATTGCCTCTAAATCTGCCTTTCAAGTAACCACGAAATGTTCAGCAAACCATTCTGCAACATAAATCTGTTTTGCAAATTCAAGCCATAAAACGGAGACGTTTCTTGGCAGTCTTCCAAGTACTAACTCTGGCTGGGGTACTAAAATTTAAAATTAGCTGACGCGAGTTTAATGAGAGTATTTAAAAGGAAATACTGTAAGTGGGGAAACTTCAGCCCCTCAAAAATTTTAATTAGGTTTGCAATTATAATCGCTTCAAGTAACAAATAAAAAAAACTAGATGCTGAGTTCTAGACTGGGAAAACGCTGCATTTCTACAGACATGACTGATGTGTGTCATAAAATGGATGAATGGCTCATTATTGGATAATATGAGTCTCCAGGCAGTAAAGAATGGTCTTCATCAAGTCCTTAAAATGCAAGTGATGTTTTGTCTACATTGGTTCCATTTTTAGTACTGTAGATTGCTTAAGGAATGGCCCTCCAAAAGAAAAATAAACCTTACACCTGTTCTATGCTTCAAAAACTTTTATTTGATCAATTCATAATTATCTGGGAAAATGCTTGTGCTTTACATTGTGCTCAGTAATAAAAAGTGCCAGTACATGAAAGTACTAATGCATTTGCATGTACTTTGATGCATTTCCTTTTGAATGGATGTCTGTTTGTGTGTGGGAAGAAGAGGGATGTGGCAAAATGTTTTGAACCTTATGAACACTGATAAGTGGAAAATAAAGCTTATTTATCAATCAATAAATATTAAACTTTTTAAAATTACATAGCTCAAACCATTCATGAGATTCCTTTGATTATAAGCAGGTATATTTTCCAGTCCACGGTTCCCCAACTGATGGTCTGTTGATCAACGCCAGTCCACAGCAGTTTTTTGCCAGTCTGCAGGAAATTTTCTCTCGCATAATAAATTTATCAAAAGTAGCAATGAAGTCTGTTATCTTCATCTGTCTAGGAAGACAATGGCAGCTGAAATTATCTGATGAAAAATAAAAGTTGGCAACACTTCAGACAGATTTTCACTTGTTGAAATAAGATAGTTCAACTTTTCATTCTGGGAAACCTTTCCTTGGGCCCAGTTTTCCAATTTTTGAGACATTCCACTTTAGCTGCTTCATTAATTTTTTCCTAAAATGCAGACTTTCTAAAAAAACCTTGCATGAAGTGTCACAAACAAAACTTTTCTTAGTTTGTGATAATGTTATGAAACTTATACCAAGCAGCAGAATATTTTTTTCATTTGCTGCCTGCAAAAACGTTCATGGAAATTTGGGCCTAAATTGGTTGGATAATACTGTTCTAGTCCACCCTTTAATTTGCAACTTTGGAGACAGGGGGCATTAATTCAACTTCTTGAAAGTTTGATTGACTCAATTCTTTTAATGCATCTGTCAAGTGTTTGACAAAGGAAGTTTCCTTCTAGATTAATCATATTAAGCAAGTTGAAATATCATAAAATTTTGTCTCACCTATAATTTTGACAAATCGTTCAATAAACGTTGAGGCTTCTTCCGTTGCAGGTTCAAGGAAACTGCGGGACACTTTCCAAGGCCAAATTTCCTGAAATAAATCAATTTTGAAATTCAAAATGAAATGCACAAACATTTCCAGAAAAAAAAGACAATCCAGGCAAATTTTCCTTTCAAAAAGGTTCATTCAAACCATCAGTTTTGTCTCGCAGCACAAACAAAAACATAAGCTCATCAACCAGGCGAAAAAAAAAAATTCGCTCATTCACACANTAAATCAATTTTGAAATTCAAAATGAAATGCACAAACATTTCCAGAAAAAAAAGACAATCCAGGCAAATTTTCCTTTCAAAAAGGTTCATTCAAACCATCAGTTTTGTCTCGCAGCACAAACAAAAACATAAGCTCATCAACCAGGCGAAAAAAAAAAATTCGCTCATTCACACACACCAAAGAAATAAACGTCCAAATATCACAGAATTCTGACAATCACTTGACATCCCTTTCCGAATACAAAAACAAAGAAAGGGGACAAAATCGTTATCTTAAATTAGTCCATGACACTGTATGTCAACGCAACACAAGCCCTTTTCCTTTTTATACTGAAGTCTTCTTCCGCCTGCNCGCTCATTCACACACACCAAAGAAATAAACGTCCAAATATCACAGAATTCTAACAATCACTTGACATCCCTTTCCGAATACAAAAACAAAGAAAGGGGACAAAATCGTTATCTTAAATTAGTCCATGACACTGTATGTCAACGCAACACAAGCCCTTTTCCTTTTTATACTGAAGTCTTCTTCCGCCTGCCTTTCTCGTTCTTTTTCAAAATGATTTTCGAAAAAAAGAAATTCGCCGCAGGCAATGAACACAATGAATATACAGTTTATCAAAATTCCGAAACGCAATTGACAAGATTTTCTCCCCAGAATAGATTACTTCAATTTCAACACCCTTGAGACATTGAAAAAATAATAATTGCTCCCCGAAAAGCTTTTCCAACGGCTCTTCTCGAGATACAAATTTAATGTCTTCCGAACAACAAACAGCGGATTTTATTTCCGTTTTAAAAAAAACGGAAGACGTTTTAAAACTTCTAACCGGCATAAAAATAATAGCACCGTACTTTTGAAACAAGTACTTCAAAATTATTGCGGCATTGCAATAATTTTTAATGTATATGCACGCAGTACGAAATATATTCCACCACAGAACTTCGAATATTCATGAAAATTCGCAGCATAAAAATGCGAGAATAGCCAAGGATTTCATCAGAATCCCAACATGAGGTTTCGAAGAAAAATAGCATTAATTTCATTGGCATTAAAATTTAATTTTTTGCGGTTTTCCCCGGAAAAATATAATGCTGTTCAAAACCTGTTTTTCTCATGTTGAAAAAAATTATGCCCGCGTGGATAAATTACAAAAAAATCGCCAAGACCTTTTTTATTTACGATAAAATTATCAAATATGCATTGGAAAATTTCATCATTTTCGGGGGAGAAAAAAAATCCCTTTGCGTTTACGAAAAATTGATGCATCGAAGAAGCTCGCAAAAAAGTTAAAAAAAACATAGTAATAATAATAATTTCGACATGCCCATCGAAAGAATCGACACCGATTTATCCATTTAAACAAAAAAAAAACGCGTGCTCATGCGACAGCGGTGCTGTCGAGTCCGAAATGCGTCGAGAAACCAATGCTGGTACTGCCGTCGCAAATGGACCTTCCAGCCTTGTTACCACCAGCATTCATATTATTAACATTATTATTATTATTCATGTTGCCAGAACTGGCGCCGGCGACTGAACCGAGTCTCAGTTCCGGCGGCATCAAAACATCCATTTCTTGTGGTAACGCGGGCAACGGGAATTGACGTGGTGCCCGGAGTGGCATCAGTTGGTGGTGCTGCTGCTGCTGCTGTTGGTGGTGGTGTTGTTGCTGCTGCTGGTGGCGGTGGAGCAGCTGTGGCGCCTGTTGCGAGGAACGCAGCACGACGGGCGCCAGGCCTCGTTTGTTGGCGCCGCGTTTCATGCCGCAGATGCAGAGGCGGCGCCAAATGGCCGCCGCCTGGCCGCTGGATCCGCTCCAGGTCCACATGGCCGCCGTGATGCCGACCACCTAAGGAAAGACGCCACACAACAGACCACATTTAAAATTTTGAATATTTCCTCTTTGCCAAAGGATGAATAATGATCATCATCACACAGTAGAGAGAAAAAAAAAACATTAGTACTCTCCCTGCAAATATTTTCTCGGTATTTTGAGCAAAATTCAAAAAACATTCGAAAATATTCTCATAACCCAGATTAAAAAAAAAAAATCAGCACAGAATACAAGGGGACTCTCCTTACAACAACCGCTTCTGCAAAAATGTTCTCAGTATTTTGTCATGTTTACATTTAAATTCTTAATTTCTCTCCTTTGCCAAAATATAAATATAAATTACAACAAACATCAAAAATGATCATGACACAATTAACAAACATTAGTTCAGTATAAAGTACAGACAAACTCTCACTCTATAAAAATCTTGGTAACAATCTATATATATAAATCTATATACAATCTCTATATAAATCTTGGTATTTTGCAAAAAGATTTTTTTGTGTGTGACCCCATAGGATTTTCACACCATGATATAAGGGTTCTCTAAAAATAAATTCTCTTTACAACGAATTTTGTCCGGTGTCTTGGATTTTCGTTGTAGAGAGAGTCCATCTGTATGCAATTGCACTCCTCTCAAAACGTCGCAGTGCATCTTGCATCATCACAAAAAAAACATTCCTTTGAAAATGTATCCTTATATTCAAGGAATTGGGGTTTAAATCATCCAGATAAATCAAAACTGTATTTGCACTATTTTTTGCCTTCGCTTTCAACTGCAGTATTACACAGTGGAATCTTGAGAAGTGCCAAAAATTCGCTTTTGTTTCATTACTGGGAAGTAACCTTATTGCAAATGTGTCACCATTTTTGCACCCAGTTTCAGTTAGCTTCATGGCCTTTTTTGTGTGTTGAAGGTATAGGTAGCTTATAATTTTTATTTTTATATCTTGAAATGAAAATTGCTCTTAATTTTTTAAAAGAACTGTTTTTGGATGTGAGACCATTCTTTGATTATAATTCCTTGTCTCCCCCCCCTTCTCAGTAAACGTATTCTTGAATATTTTAAATAACTGTTCTTGGATCTTGGCCCTTGGGCAATTTTTATTTTGTACAATAATTACTACTCTTTGACTTCCCCCCCCCCCCACCCTTCTTCAAGAATTTTGCCAATCTTGATACAGTATTTTTTACAGAACTCTTCTTGGATATTAAGACCATTTTCAGATTGTAATTCATTGTCATAACTCCCTCCCTTCATAAACATTATTCTTGATTTTTTTAAAGAACTGTTCTTGGATATTAGGCCATTTTTAGTTTGTAATTTCTTGTTTATGCACCCAGTTTCAGTTATTTTCAAGAAAATTTGTGTGTGTTGAAGGTACTGGTGGCTTATGATTAAAAAAACATTTTAAATTAAAATTACTCTCAACTATTTTAAAGAACTGTTTTTGGATTTAAGACTATTCTTAGATTATAATTCCTTGTCTCTCCCCCACCCCTTTCTCAGTAAAAGTATTCTTGAATTTTTTTTAAATAAATGTTTTTGGATCTTAGGCAATTTTTATTTTGCAATCACAGTACTAGTCTTTGACACCCTTCCCCAAGAAAATTGCCAATCTTGATATTTTTTTACAGAACTGTTCCTGGATATTAGACCATTTTTAGATTGTTAATTCCTTGTCTTAACCCCCTCCCCTCATGAAAATTATTCTTGATTTTATATAAAGAACTGTTCTCAGATCTCAGGCCATTTTTGATTTGTAATTCCTTGTCTTTGCTCCCCCCCCCCCCTCCAAAGAAAATCATAGGAATGTTTTTTTTCTTCATAAAACGGCTTTTGGATTTTGGCCCATTTTTAGATTGTAATGCCTTGTCTTTTGTCCCCACCCAACCAAAAAGTAAAAAATAAATAAAAGGGAGAGAAAGAGAACTCACCAGAGACATGAAGATCTTCAACATGAAAGTCTCCACATTGGGCCTCCCTGGGTCAGCAGCAGCGACCCAAGAATCCTGGTTCACATACTCATAGACCTCACAGGCCAGGACACAGGCCGCAGGCACCACATACAGCACCCCAAAAATACCCATGCGCACCGTCAACGCCGCCTCAGCTGCTCCACGCGAGCCCTTGGCAGCCGCCATCAATGCACTCACTGGCGCCGCCTGGTGGTGCCCACCACCAGCACCGACGCCACCACCACGGCGCCTTCCTCTCGCTGCTCGCCACCCACCAGCACTGAGAAAAGTGAGCCCCACGCCGAGCAACACGGCTCTCGGCGTGATGACGAATGCCAGCAGGGAATTGGCGTCTTGGGCGCCAACGTAACACAGGCCCGTCAAAGGATCCGCGTCCACACGATTTGGCACAAAAACGGCGAGGGTGAGGAGAGCTGGGAGACCCCAGGCTACGAGGTGGAACAGGGTGGAGTGGCGGGCGGTGGTGGCTAGAGGGCGTGGTTTGTTTGTCGTGGTGGTGGTGGTGGTGCCACCACTGCCAGATGTGGCGCCTGTGCTGCTGGTGTCCACGGCACGGTTCGCCCACATTGCCCACATGAGTGTGAGTATGACCCACCTGAAAAAATAAACGGTTCCGAAAAAAAACAACTTTGAAATAGTGCCATTCAAGATTCCATTGATTAAAAAAGAATACATATATACGGTATATATTTATTTATTTATATATTATATACATGTACTGTATATATACTTTGAAATAGTGCCATTCAAGATTCCATTGCTTATAAAATAATACATATATACGGTAAATATTTATTTATTTATATACTATATACATGTATATATACTTTGAAATAGTGCCATTCAAGATTCCATTGATTAAAAAATAATACATATATACGGTATATATTTATTCATTTATATATTATATACATGTATATATACTTTGAAATAGTGCCATTCAAGATTCCATTGACCAAAAAAAAAATATATGTATATAGAGAGAGTATACATAAATTATAAGGTACTATAGTGGTAGGTTTTCTAAAGTACCATGGCACACTAAGAAAAGTGTCAGATAAATACGAGAGTTGGTTCATAATTCTTGCCATTTTCTCGTTGAAATATTCTTTCAACGAAGGAAAATGGACTAAATTTCGAAAAGAGCATCAGTAAATTCAGTTGTTTCAGGTGAACTTTTTATCCATAACCCTCTCGACTCTACAACGATTTTCTCCGTATAACGAATTTTTTCGTCCCATAGGGTTTTTTTCTGTCCATGCTGAAGGTATTTTCTACAACAATTGTTTTTTCGGGTTCCTTAAATTTCGTTGTAGCGAGCCCACCTTTGTAACGAAGTGTTACTTTGTTGAAATAAGAGCTGAAAAAACGTGGTACCGTATCATAAAATTTAACAAATTATTATAAGTACAGTACAAATACTTTTTTCTGGTTTCGTTACACTTATTTAAATTCCTGAAAAAACCCCTCCAAAATCTCGGATAACATGTTTATATTTACTGCAGTAATTATAAAAAATTCGTCAGCTCGTGAACTTGATCAGCTTGTTAACTTGATTTTGAAGAAATTGCAAAAAAGTCTCAATTTATTTAGAGGGTATCAATGCACGAAAATTCCAAAAATTAATCAGAAAAATCCCAATTCCTCGAGAGAAAATGAATACTGTGTGCAGCGAACTTTTCATTTACATAGAATACAGGTATTATTATTTTTTTATTGTTGCCCAGAAGAGTTCATTGAAGTGACAATCATTAGATCATAGAACATGACACAGAGCCATAAAACCCAAGACAAAGCATCAATTCCACTCACTCTCTTTCAATTGCATTACAGTAAAAAAAAAAAACTTCGAGAGCATCAACAAGAATTGTTCAAGACTTTATGGCTTGGCGAACAAGGAAACAATACGCTTTAGCAATAATTCAGTCGTGCTTAAAAGAAAAAAAAACGAGCAAGTTTAAGATAATATAAAGAAGATCACCATAAACGCGTAAATGAGCCTTAAATTTTCCTGAAAAACTTTACGACACAAGAAAAAAAAAGAACTTGAAAATCGGAGCCCTCACCTTATTCTCGCTCAAAAAACCCCAGATTTTATTTCCTAAAGTAAATAAAATTCCAAGGAAAAAGAAGATGGCAACAAAAAAGGCAGAGATTACCTATTTATCCAATGATGCAATCATTGGGGCCCAGACCCCCCCAAAAAAAAGGTCATCCTTGGTTCAACGAAAACAACTGCCGGGTCCCAATTTTATTTGCTCCTCATCATCAAAAAAGATCAACGGAAAAATACGAATTTCTCTCTCATCTTCTCCTTCTTCATCTCATCTTTTGTGGACCCTTCAGTGCAAAAAAAAAAAAAAATCAATATTCCGGGTTTCATATTGGCAAAAAAAAATCTTTACCCCCTCCGTGTTTCTCAAGGCCAGACGAGAAGACTATCCCACGGAGATGTCCATCAGAAAAAAAGGGGGGTTTCTTTCTTTCCACCCCCACGGGGATCGAATGACCATGATCATTTTTCTCTTCTTTTTGCACTTTTGCGGGGGTTTTTCTTCCCTGGGGAAGAAAATGTAGGTTCAGGGGACAGACGTGGGTTCAGGTTACATTTCCTTTACACACGTAAAATATTATATTTGACAAGTGACTGGAAATTCACCGGAATAAATTTTTTTCTTGAGTTCACGGATAATTAATAATTACTGAACGATATTTGACAGACTTCAAGAAAATTTTGAGGAGCACAAACCTTTTGAGACTGATTAAAAACAAATTGCCAGGAACAACGTATTTCAATTTAATTCTTGATTAAAAATTCGAACCGAATATTTGAAAAAATAAAATTTTAAACGCGGAGCGGATTAAAAATCGTCAACATATGTAAACAGATTTTTTGTTCATTCTCGTCATAATACCTTTAAAAATTTTAAAAAGAGTGCTAAAATTCGAAAGAATGACTTTTTGCGAATGAAAGAAAAATTTGCGAATGAAAAAAATATTTATGCTCGGAAAATCCGTGACTTTCTTCCGATTTCAGAATCGCATATTTCACATCACTCGAAATCATCGTATTACAAAATTCTTTGGTAGCCTGAAAATAATACAGTACCTCAATATTTAGAAGATTTTTCATTTCAGAGGGAAATCCGGAGGAAAAAAATTCGGCTCAAGTGCCATTTTCGCAAAAAACACTTGCATTTAATCACAGCTCAGTTTCCAAGTCAAAAAGGCATAAAGTTCAAAAATTCATGAAGTAAACTTTCAGAGAAGTTTTTTTTTAATTTCTATGCAAAAAAATGTACCTCAGGTCAGATTAGTTTTTTTTTCTTGCAAAAAAGGCCCGCACTAACAAACAGATCTTATTTGACAAATCAAAGAGTAAAAAATTGACGCATGCGTCCTTTTCAATTTACTATTCCACTGGAAAAAAATAATATGAAGTAAACCCTGGTCAGCCACCTGTGCCCCCGACCCAGCTGGCATATTGCCATACTTTCAACCCGTGATCCGTGCCCTTTCCCCGAGGGGGGACTTTGTCCGTACCGCCAAAAAAAGCGCCATTCATCTGGCAGTGCCATTAAGAAGGCTGCGGATTTTTTCTCATGCTGTGCCAATTTTCAGGGTTCCAGACTCGGTACGCCTTACGGGGACGTTCACGTCTATGCACCCCATTATACAATTTCAACAATATGATTAAAAATATACAATTTACACTAAACAAATATTCTAAGATATGTTCTAACAAATGTTTGTATATGTAATAAGAAAAAGTTCCACAATTTGCTGTGCTCTGTGTTCATCCTGGCTTGCAACAGGCTGACTTTTCATCAGGCCACGTTACAGCATGAGTGGACAGTTGAAGAAAAATTCAGAGGAGGGAGAAAATGAGAGAGAAAATTATCAAAACACAACACGTCAGAATGCAGTATAAAGTCCGTAAGTCACCTGCTAAACTCCAGGAAAAGATTTTCATTGAACACATATTCCTCACTCATTGGTCTTTTCTTTGCATTCACAAACCAAATAAGTCAGGCTTCAATTTTTCCTGCGTAATATATAGAACCCTTTTGTTAATTGAGGACCATGTTTCTACAAAATTGTTCATCACAATTGACTAGAAAAAAAATCACAAGCATAATATTAAGCATTCCATACATTCATATACTGTACATCATCAGACTGTATGCACAGAAAATAAAATTCAAAACAAAATGTGAATGAATTCAAGAAGTAGTCTATTTTAAGAACCCGATTTCCATAAGCATTATACAAATACTACAACACAGTGGAAAACATATGAATGTTTAATTTACATTAGACATTTTTTTTCAAATGGTTTTGTACAACATGTGAAATAACTATTGAACAAAAAATCCAGTAAATTCAAGAAGTCTCTTCATTGAGCACATTTTCATCAAAATAATTGTGCCCAGAACTTTGGATTTGGGCAAAGTCTGCATTTCCTGATTTTACTCCAATCAGAAATGACATCCTGCGCAGGTATTTGCCCACAGCTCTTGGGTATAAAACTCCATTGTATTCCTGGGAACTTGAAGTGTTTATTGCAGCATTCAGGTTGTTACAGAAGGACACCTTGCTCTCATGGATGTTGCAATCTAGCTTTTCCCATTTGACAAAGCGTTGCTTTCCTGGCATGCCTTGGTACAGCTGATCAATTCTGCACTGTAGCTGGTAGTGTTCAATTTGCAGACAATCTAAAAAGTTTCCCACAGAAGAATGGGGGGTTTGAAAGACTTTCTTCAGCTTGCTGTGGTAACCTTCTGCTAAGTTTGATGTTCGAGGCCCATTATTGCTGAAATGACTCCATAGTTCTGGCTGGAAGAAGCTGTTGTAAATCCAAGTTTGCTCCATGTATGAAGAAATTTCAGTCATCTTTGACATTAAACCCTGATCTCCTAGTGGCGGTGGAATCCTCAGATAAGTCCAAGCAAAACGAATATGGTCTGTGGGCAGCATGGGAAGGGCCATGAGTCCTCGCACCCATGCGCGTATGCATTGAATTTGATTGTAAGGCAGTTTAAGCCCCACTTCTGCAATTTTACGAAAAACTGCCTGCCTGAAGTGAAACAAGCACCCCCTGTGAAGGTGGTCAGGAAAGGCATCATGAATGGCTGTTATGATGCTTGATTCAAAATCACTCAAAAATGTCTTCTGTGCAGTAAAATGTCCATATTTGCTCAAAGCTGCTTGTTTGATGATGTTCCACATCAAGACATATGTAGTGTGTTGCTTATTTGGCAGCAGAGCAAAAATTATGGGAGAGCCTTCTCCATGTCGACTTGGGATGAGTTGGGTGTCTGACATGCCCTCAATTTGAGCAGGTGACCATGCTTCACTGGATTTCTTGTAAGCATGGATGATGTAAAGCTGATAAAATCCTTTGGGGGTGACCTTGAAGGTTCCATCACAAACAATGCACTCAGCTTCATGGAATAACTTGAGGTCAATGTCTGATGCAAATATAAGTGTTTTCCCATCTTGACTTTGATGCAGAAGCCAGCGTTCATCCTTATGTCTGCTACTGATACTTGCATGCCGTCCCAGGAAAGTAAGTTGAAGATCACGAGGAAGAGATGTTGAATCTGTGATGTGTACAATTTTTTTCTCACGATGCCTCTTGAGTGATCGTGAAAGATTCTTAAATGTTGGAACTAGGCCAGCAATGTCCATTGCAGAAACTTCTGTGGTTTCGAATCGTTTGGGAATGCTTTTCAGAACTTGAGTGTATGCTGACCGAGGCTGATTACCAGTTTCTTGAGCATCATAGAACATTTCCCTTTTTAGTTGTGTGACTGTGCTTGACTTATCAGGGACTGGCAAGCAGTCTGGATGATGATTGTCTTCAGGATTTCTGTAGCCAATTACGAGGTTATTATGAACAGTAACACAACGCTTTCGTCCATCAAGCTTGAAGCACTTTTGGCAGTAAAAGCAGACTGATCCATTCCGCTTGGTGGAATTCTTTATGAATCTGTAGACATGACCTTCAATTCGAGTGCTTTTGTAAATGAGATCATTCAAATTTAAATGTCTTGAAAACCCAAAAACTGCTGGTCCATATTCATTCATAGTGTTTTTGGATTGGATATCTTTGCACTCCAACACGAAGTCTAATAAATATAAAAAAGAATCACAAGAATTACACTTCACTTGCAAGTATAATAGGCTTGTATAGGCATTGAGAAAAAAAAACAGATGGAGAATGTAAGCATGCTCAGTCAATCATTTGTGCAGTTCAACACACTCAAGTTTAGTTCTATTTTTTCAAAAAACCTGTCACAGCTGCCCTGAGAAGGGATGAAGCAGTGCAGCATGAAATAACTTGGATCATTGTTCTACATTTGAAATATTGGCTGTATGAGGATATCCAGAGCAAGAGAAAATTCATGGCTCAGGAATTCCCCAAGTCCAAAATCTTTTAGGCTAAAAAATTGTGGATGTGAAATTATGTATGGGGAAAACTTTGGTTGATAACTACATTGGCCTTGGAGAGAAAACACATTCTGAATTATTAACCAAGTATAAATGCAGTTTTGAGTGAAATTCATCACAGTCCATTCTTGAACATATAGGATGTTTGTGCCCCACAAGATTTTAAGACCTCCCAGTGAGCAAGAAGTAGTCCAATTTTGCCCCAAAATGCATCCAAAGTTTATTTTATCCCCTAAAGTAATCCAAAACTAGTCCACCTGAATCCTAAATTAGTCCGCATACTTCCAAAACAACTCCAAGTCCACTGCTGAGCCAAAGCAGACTTGGAGCTGTTTTGGATGTGTGCAGACTAGTAGTCCGCACACATCCAAAACAACTCCAAGCCAGGAAATTTTTTTTGGAGTTGGTTTGGGTGTGTGCGGACTACTAGTCCGCACACACCCAAAACAACTCCAAGCCAGGAATTTTTTTGGGAGTTGTTTTGGATGTGTGTGGACTACTAGTCCGCACACATCCAAAACAACTCCAAGTCCCCTGCTGAACCCAAGCAGCACTCAATGGAAAAAGGGAGTGCAGGGATGTCCTTGAGGCCAGGAAATGCATTCCCTCACCCTTACCTTGGGGACATCCCTTTCTGTCCCAGGGTCTCCAGATGGGGAAAAGTCTTCTTGCCTGTTCAAATTAGTCAGGCTGGAAGCAGCAGAGCAACCTCTTTGGGAACCCCCAGAAACGGTTGCAAGCTACTAACTCACCAAGAAGCAGCAACCACCAGTTATTGTGTGTTTGTGTCTGAAGGTTGGAGTGCTTGGTTTTGGCTGGCTTTGTGTGATTCTGAAAAATGTGAACTATTACTGTATCTTGTAATCTTAACAAAATTTCCATGCAGTGGAGTAAATATCTTTACCAGTTTTGCTGTGATATTTGGGGCTTCTTGAAAATT
>CAJPEX010004726.1:0-19923 GCA_905338405.1 Notodromas monacha | reverse complement strand
ATCGGGGAAAGTGTCGCTCTTTTTCCTCGGCCATTCATCGATTTTTTGGGGGGGGGGGGGGGATAAAAAATAATAAATCGAAGACAGAATTATCGTTCTTCGGAAAGTAGATGCAAATTTTTTTTTTTCAAATTCTTGTCTTCGGTTTTTTTTCGACCACCCGAAGGAAATGTTTTTGGTTGAAGATCGATGGAGAAGGAATCAATAATTTTATCTGTCAGGGTTTCATATAATTTTTAACAATTTGACATTTTAAGATTCGAATTTTCGCTGAAGTTCGAGAGGCTGTAATTCCGTATGTAAACGACGTTTCTTCATGTCAACTATTTTGTGCGAGTGATGTTCGAAAATGTTTTTCAATAAAGTATTGTACAGTACTTGGAAATTAAATTCTCTTCATGCTCGAGTTTGTGTAACGAAATTCGAAGCAAGCCGCTATTCATTTGCCAAGGGTTTTCTTACAATGTCGCCCCTGACTTGGGTAATTTATTGTTAAACAAAACGGAAATGTTGTCAAGATTGGAAAACATTTCTGGTTTTCGAGCTCCGGACGTTTGAAAATGAACCAAAGCGAGTTCTGAGGCCTTTTCATAAACTTCACGAGAGTTTCCCAGACGATGAAGAAAAACAGTGAAGGTAAAGTTCAAGTTAATCTAAACATTTCTCAAATAATTCGACTGAAACTCGCTTTTCCCTTATTTCGAACATTGAAAGTTGTGACAGAAAATCTGGTCTGAAAAGTTGTGTTCTTTGGTTTGAAATACTGTTTTTAGTAATGCGAGGTTGTTTTCCCGGGCAACCAAACCCGGGTTTTCGTGGGACTTCTCGGTGGGAAAAGGGGGACGAATGAATACGTGGGTCACGGGTCGGGGAAATTGCGATTTGAACGCGGTTGAGCTGATTTTCGCCGCGGAGGGATTTTAATTAAAGCCACGTGTATGTGTGTGTGTGTGTGTGTGTATGTGTGTTTCCTGTCTTCGTTTTCAACCGAGGACAGATTTTCAGTTGCGTTTCAAAACACGAAAGAGATGAAAAAAAAAGGTTAGGAGGAACGCGGGAAATCTTCGAAGTGCGGGAATTTCTCCCGCCGGGTTTAATTTCGGTCTTCTTGAGAACGTGAAGATGCTGAAAGTTTGAAGCACTTCATGAGTTTTCATTTTGTCAAATATTTAGTGTATGATTGTCCTTTTCTGTTGAATGGGAAACATTTTAATGACGATGTTTCTTTTTTTTTGCTTTGTTTTGTCAACAGTACCCGCCAGAGGATTTCGGCCAGGATTCTCCGCGCACTTACGCATCCCCGAAGCCTAATGTCTATGGCGACAACCACTACTTCGTTGGTGAGTCCTTCTTTTCATTTTTGCATTGTTCCATTTTGTCAATTGTGAGGGGGGTTCTGAATGTGACTGAGGATTCGCAGAGGTTGAGGTTAAATTTCCAGCCATTATTAGCTTGCAGCAGAAGTTCACTCTCATCTGAATTTTAGCAACATTCCTGAAAGGCCGTTTTCTCATTGGGTCTATAAAAGCAGATTATTTTTACAATAGAAAAAAAAATTAAGGAAGGAAAATTGATGCATCGTTTCTTTGCCTTTGTTCGGAAGCAATCGGCTTTGTAGAGATTATTTAGAATATTGTTGCTGTCAGTCCTAAAATATCTTGCCACATTCAGATGTCAAAAGGGAAAAGTTTAAACTTTAAGAATCTTTAAGGTTTGCTTTTTCCGCACCCTTTGCCATTTAGATTTCTTTAAAAAAATTATAATTGATGCGTTGAAGTTCGCAGTCGACTCTTTCTTTTTTTTTTTTTTTTGCCCCACTTATTAAATTTTAAAAGGATCTAGGTGCATACAATTTGAGTAGCTGAAAAAATTCGAGGATCTGACCGGCTTAGGCTTGTGGTATTTTTCAGTCATTTTTGCTATTTCTTCGTGTTTTTATTTTATTTTGAATTTACAGTTTTGCTTGATTAACCGATGATTGACGTTATCTTTCAACCTCTTTTTGCGTTGGCTTGAAAATTATTTCAAGATGAAATTAATCGTTGAAAGAAGTGTCTGACCAGGAATTGAAAGCCATTTACTAAATTAAAATTGCATTTTCGCGCAATTTTTTTTTTTTTAAGATGGAGGTGGTGGAGGACCAGGAGGAGGCGATCCATGGACGACACATGGACCGCCGGGGTTGGCGCCGGCGCCTGCGACGTACGCCACTTCGGCGTACCCTCCGGCACAACCCTACCCTACCACCATGTTGCAGGACCCACTGGTACGTTTATCTTCATCTTTTGATGCACCGAAAGTGCAGTATTCTAATATCCAAGTTTAATACTTGACCGATGATTTTTAATTTTTTTGCTGTTTTTTTTTTTTTTTTTGTTCTTCATCTTTTGATGCACCGAAAGTGCAGTATTTTAATTTCCAAGTTTAATACTTTACTTGACAGATGAGAAACTTTTTATTCTGTCGACAGGTGTACAGTGGGGAGGGAATGCTTCCGTCAATGTCGAGCTTCCGGGTGAGCGACGCGAGTCCCGGTGGCGGCGGAACTTCGCCGCCTTCGTCGTCGCTTAGTATCGCCGCCGCAGCCGCCGTTGCAGCGGCAGCAAACCCGTCCGCCGCCGCCAGTTGTTACCCGCCGTCCGTTGCCGCCCAGCCGCCGCAAGCGTCGCAGACCAGCGACGTGCTGAGCAAGGCACTCGTGAGTCTCGTTTTTATTTTGTGGAAATTATATTTTTAACTTACAGTATTTTATGCATTTTTAAAAATTTTCCAGGCACAAGGTTTCAATGATTGATTGTGTTGCACTTGGCAATGTAAGACACACTCATTTTCTCTGCTTGAATGAGTGTGTGTGTGTTTTTTTTTTAGATTCAAAGTTGAAGTACGGTATATTTTTGCTTCTGACTTAGAGAATAAAGTGAGTTGTAAGTGTTGTTCTATCAATTTAGACGACGTTTTCATTTCAAAATAGACGAGGTTTTAAATATTGAGGTGTTTCAGGAGGTTTAGAACTTCCGCTGGGGTAACTGCAACAATAATTATTAAGAGCAATAAACAGACTTTGCTGATTCTATTCAGATTGGAAGCAAGTGAAAGTAATTCTTATATTTGAGTGAAAATTCTGTAATTTACTGTATCAGAATTCCGAGCAGAGAAAGATTTTTTTTATCGCGCATATATATTTTTAGAAAGATTATTAGTTGAAACAATTCTGATCCATGATCATGCGAGATTTTTATTCTTGTGATTTTTCAATCTTAGTAAGCTTATACTGTCTAAGGAAAAAACGTTGGAAATTACGCGTTTTGGTCGAATGCAAAGGTTCAATTTTGTGAAGAATATTTGTTGCAATCGCGAATCGCTGTAAACGAATTTAGTCGGCACGCGCAATTATTTGCGGAATTTTCGAGGTCTTCGCTCACTTGCACAAAATTTCACAATAAATATTCCCTTTGGTGAGTTGTTAGAAAAAAGAAAACTATGCACGAGAGGGTGACCAAAAGTTTTTCTTCTTGAACATCTGGGCAAAATGATCGGGTTTCACGACTCGAGCTTGGATTCGGTACTTGAATTCTCAAACGGGAGAATCTTAATTTTTTCTTCCTCAAACCTAGACTGATTATTTGGGAAAACCGTGACAACGCATATTAGATTTCGATAGACTTGTCTCGAGATTTAATTATTGCCATCGTCGGGAAGGTAAAATTTCTGCTGCAGAAAAAGGCATAAATATTTCTCTCTCCCCCTCTTTGGGTTGCATCGTTTCCTTCGAAATCGCCGACCATGAAAAATACAGGGAGAAGACGAAAGCATTCACACGCAACGCATTGCGAGGAACAGCCGCCTTTTTTTCTTTCTCTCTCTATTTTTTTGGCTGTTCGTCAAAAAGGGGGCGCCCACGATCAGATTGCGTTCGTGGCATCTTGAAGCAGAAGTTGGTAAATAATTCGCCGAGTTGCTGAGTCTCACTGGGCCACAGAGGAAAAATGGGGAGGGGAGAGTATGAATTAATTGGCCGAAAGCGAGGTTTTTGTCCATCCGAGGTCAACGAATAATTCACGGTGACCCGCGTCCGCGAGGAAACAAACCTGTGCTCGGACGTTGAAAACCCCCCCCTCGCATTGTTTCGTGCTGGTGTCTGACCCAGGATACGTAATTAGCTGTGCTTCGTTTGCTGCTTAAATACAGCATTCTGTTGTCCGTTCGACTTTTGGGCTGACTATTTTTCTCTTCCACCTGAAAAAATTACGGAATGTATGATGAAAAAAAAGAAATGCTACCTTCGTAGTTGGTGTTTTTAAAGTTTTTCGTTGATCTGAGACATTTTTGAGATTATGTCTCAAGATTTTTTTTCGTGATGTGGATTTGAAACGAATAAGTTCCAAAGATTTAAATTCAAATAAATTCAAGTGTAAAATCAGGCACTGTTCAATTGACGAATTTTCAAAAATGAGACTTTTTTCAATGTGAGGAAATCCCATGTGGAAATCCAACGAAATGCCACCCCTGTTTTTATTGAATATTTCATTTTTTCGCTTCCTTGTCTATTTAAGACTTGAAAGATTCAGGGATTTTCTTGGAAATGCGACGATGCGTTGTAAAGAGTGCGCAAATAAAATAACCCTTGCTTGATCGATTTTCTAAAAGTTTTGAAGGTACTGTCCTTTTTTTTAAATGTCCCTTTCTTGATGATTATACAAGAATTAAATGGACAACTCATTTCAAATGTATTTCTATGATACCATGGTCATTCGAGAATTAAGAAGTTGTCATTGAAGTTGACTTCGAAATGGGTTCTTCAGCTTCATGTCCTGAAAAATCCGCAGAGTAAAAATAGGTTAACGTGAGTGGCACGATAATGAAAAATTTGTAAAATTGCGACAAACCTCAAAAAAAAATTAAATGCCTTTGAAGAAAGCAGATCATTTTTTACCATTTTGTCTCAGAAAATTTTAATTCAAGACATACCGTGTACAGTTCTAAAATTATAGTAGATTAAAAAATTAATCTAAAAAACCACGTTTTTCAAGTAAGACTAAAAAGCACAAAAAAATTTAGTAGATTAAAAAATTAATCTAAAAAACCACGTTTTGAAAAAGGAAAAAATAACCTTAAACGTGGTGCGCATCTATTTCATTTGTATTTCACTTCTTCCCAACAATCTTTGCATTGTCATCAGTTTCTAAGCTATCCTGAAAGTTTCAGCTTGCTAGCTAGTTGGGAAGTGAGCGAAATTTGAGTTTCAAAATTTGATCCGGACAAACAAACGGACAAGAAAGCAAGTTAATAAAAAGACGTGTTAAAAATGCCCCTTTCTTGTTGATTATACAACAATTAAATGGACAACTTATTTAAAATGTATGTCTATGATACCATGGTCATTTTAGAATTAAGAAGTTGTCATTGAAGTTGACTTTGAAATGGGTTCTTCAACTTCATGTCCTGGAAAATCCGCAGAGTAAAAATAGTTTAACGTGAGTGGGACGATAATGAACAATTTGTAAAATTGCGACGAACCTCGAGAAAAAAATTAAATGCCTTTGAAGAAAGCAGATATTTTTTACCATTTGGTCTCAGAAAATTTTAATTCAAGACATACCGTGTACAGTTTTTAAAATACAGTACATCTTCCGAGGGTAAATGCGGCAATAAAACTACTAAAATAACTCCGACATGTGAAAATTCAGTAAAAAATAAAAAAAGAATTAAACCATCTTGTTTAAGTAATAAGTAAACCCAACTAAAAATGGACACTTTTAAAACTGTATCTGAATATTATTTTGAAATTCACAGCAGTAATTCCGTTGCCTAAGTCAGCAAGATCAACATTAAACCTACGCGTTTGGCGAATATGTCATTCATTTATCGTTTACATGCGTCATTCGCGATAAAAATCAGTCTCTCATTAAAGGGCAAAAATCATCTCGTGGGTTGAATGATTTTTAAATGCATCCATGTGGCTTCGAAACCCTTCTTCCGGTGAATGGGACATGATCGGGTAAACAGATGATGATAATGAAGATGTTGCTTCGTGTGATGATGGATACGTGTATTGTTGAGAATGATCTCTTCATCTATTTTTAAGAAAAAACCGGGTTTTTTTTGCTTTCAAGATGTCCTTGGATTCCTTCGAAGCTCAAAGTTGAAGTGCGTAAAATTAGCATGTGAATAAATCGTGAGCATTTATGGACTCGATGTTGTGCTGTGAAACATCGCAAATTTTCACTTTTCGTAAAACTGGAGCAGTTTTTTTAGTAAACGATCTTCAAGTGTAAATTAAGTCCGAATGACAACACGTTGAACATTTGTGGATGCCAAAAAGTTATCAAATCGTGAATCATTTATGGCTCCATTCCAAAGATAAATAATTGGGACAAGTTTGATTGGCGTTTTTAATCGATATAACTTGGTAATTTTAACACGAATTGTAATTCGCTAACTGTTGAGGATTTCGTAGAATTGTCTTTAAATTGTGCTGAGACTTGTTTTAAGAATAGTTTGTTCCTTTGAAAAACAAAATTGAAGGGTTTTCTGATTACGAAATGGATATTATTTGAAATTTCAAGCAAAATCTGTGCTATTTTTCTAAAGCTGGCAAAAAATGCAGTACTGTATTTTCATAATCTCCGACTGATTTCAATAATTGATTTTTGCAAAAAATGTTGCAGATATACAGTGAAGGGGCGAATGGAGGAGGTGGGTTGTATGGGGCGCCACCGCCGCCTCCGGCACCCCCATCATCCGGCTCGACGACTGGCTCGTCGTCGCCGCCGCCGCCACCACCGCCGCAACAGCCGCCGTCCGCGCAGTGGGCGCATCCCGCCGCCACGCCGACCTCGCCGCCTTACGTCACGGCCGACCCCAGCAGACCCATTCCCCCGCACCTGGTGAGAGTCTTGAATTTTTTATTTAATTTTTATACTTGAAAAAAAAATGCACAACTTTAAAAACGTGTTTGTCAATTTTACTTTTTCTGCCACGTAAAAATTGCAAGCATCAGTACAGACAAGAATCACTAGACGCAACATTTCTGTAACGTATCCACCTTTTTTTTGTACTCGAAAAAACACAAAACTTTAAACAATTATGTCAATTTTATTTTCACCTCGTAAAGATTTCAAACTACAATCCCCACGTCAACTAGACACAACATTTTAGTTCAGTATTTTTAAGTAGCTCACATTCAAAAAAGTTGGACTGTCGAGTTCATCTTCCTGAGATTTGACGTGAATTAGACTAAGAACTTTTTGGTTCCACGTGTATCCGATTCCGGAGAGAAAAAAAATAAAAAAGAATCGGGGAAGGGGGTAGATAGTTCTATCTATTGAATATTTACGACTCCGACTTCCGGCTTAGGAAGAAAACTTTTTTTTTTCTCTCTCTGGTTGCCAACTTTTCTCTCCTCTGATTACCATAAAATAAGGTTCTGCTTCTCCGGCGATTATGCGTCGTAGTGGAAATGATACTGTTCTCCATTTCGATCGTAAAGTGTATCGGTTAATGGACTCACTCGTGTTCCAAAGATAAGTCCGTTATGCGAAGAAAATGGAAATATTCACGGACCTCTTTTTCGGATTATTTCATGAATTATCGCATTGAATAACAGAGAGAAGAAGAGAAAAAACACTGGGAAACAAGACTAAATTGGGTCCAGTTTTAAATTCACGATATTTTTTCCTGGTAATTCCTTGGGGGATGGTTTTCGAACTCATATAAGTTAATCTTGTAATCGATTGACTTCCTACATAAACGATTAAAATTTTAGTACTGTATCTCTATAGAAAAAAATCTATAATGCGAGTCATCTGGGGTCCGTTCGCCTTCTCCCCCATTTTTTCTTATTTTTATTTGATTTATTTTATCTGAACTTGAACTTCAATCCTTATCATCTTTGCTGAGGCTCTGAGTATGTTATGCTGAAAATAAAATCTTACTGTAGGGAAGAAGCCTCGCAACAAAAGCACACACATTGCAAAAGATGAAGAGTCCCGCCTGTCCCCACTTTTTTTTTGCCTTTGTCTTGAAACCCAGGCCTGGAGTAATATTGATGAGCTTCCCCACACTGGGACACATACGCGGGGAAGAGACGAGAAGAGGGGGAGAAATGAGCCGAGAAAAAGTTTTAATTTTTCCCACCCCTTCGCTCGGGTTTCTCTCTGCTTCCTTTGTGTTGGAAGGTTGTATATATGAAGAGAACAAAAAAAAAGAATGGTGTCAAATATAAAGAATTGGAAAAAAGGATAGATTGTGTGGAGAGAGGTGATGGAAATGCGGCTCCTGTGATGTAAGAAAGGGGGGGGGGATTCCTGAAACTTCTCGTTCACTGTTTAACAAGTCGTCACGCCTTGAATTTCTGCTGAATTTTTAGACGTGACGAAATGAAAGAGAATTTTGATTCCAACAGATTTTCGAGAACAGTCTGTGTTCAAAAAATTTTTTGGCTAGGATATTTCTGCACTGATTCAAGTCGTAATTTTTTTCCCGCTTCCTCGAGAGCGAAAAAAAAAATTAATGTACGGTTGGAAAGATCTTATTTTTGCATGAATCGCAATTTAAAATTTTGAGATCTTAGGCAACTGCTTCTCGGGGCATAAATAATTCAAATGCTTTTTATAAATTTGGAGCAATGTGGATTTGAAAGTACGGGGTGTTTAGACAAAGTCAGTAATGGGTTTTTATTTTTAGAGAAAAACTTATACATCTATTGCATTTTCTGAATTTGAAAAATTGCTCCACTAAGGGTCTATTAATTTATTCGCCAATTCCTGTAAAAAAAAAAACGTAATAATTAAGTGTTGAGTAGAGAACCTTGAAATCGAGTGGGTTCTTCTTCAAAGAAGAATTCCGTGATACCGATAACGCAATTTTTTTTAACTCTCGCCATTGCAATTTTTTAGCATTTCATTTTAGCCTTTCGAACATTAGCATCTTTTTTTTCGTAACGTAAGGAAAAACAGTCTGTACAAGCTCTTCTTATAATTTACGAAATCAAAATTTGGGTTGTCAGAACAGATCTTAAGAACCTTTTCTTTTTCCTGGAATATTCGTCGTTTGAAACACCGAATTTTAAAAATTGTTGGAATGGAAACTTTTTGAGCTGGGAATTTTGAGTTTTACGAAAAGCCGTGCGTTATTTTTCTTTTCCGTGGAAAATATACTGTACTCTTGTAAAAATAGGAGATGAGGAGAAAATGTCGTCGGAACGGGACGAGGATCGAATGCATTTCTTATTACCGATTCTCCGTTGTAAAAAGTCTACAGAGAAAAGGAAGGAAGGAAAAGAGGTGCGGAGACGGGGTTTTTTAATTCACCAGCTCGTCCTTTTCTTATTTCCTCGCCGAAAGCTGAAGAAAGCTGGCGAAGTTTTTCCTTCGAACGCGATTCTTCATCATCGTACATTCTTCTTCTTATTTTTTTTTTTTTTGTCCTCGTCAGCAGCTGTTGCCGTCGAGAAAAATTCTCGCTGTGAGGACGTCGACGGCGAAAAAGTCTCCATCCTTTTTTTTTCGGGCGAATTTCCGTCAATATCGTTGGATTTTGGGCCAAAAGGGGTTGCTTCATTTATTTGATGATGTTGACGTGGTAATGCGTCCATAAAGAAAGAATGCTGTTATTCATGCTCTCCTGTGGAAACAAGGTAGAAAACTAGATCGCAAAAATTTAAACCTCGAGGAAATGCTCCCTAAAATTTGTGACTTCATTTTTCTGCAGAGAAGAACTGAGTCGCGAAAATTTGAATTCCACGCCAATTTTTTGAACAATGACTTTACGAATTTTTTTATGCATTCCAGTGGTATCCTTGCATTATTCTGATTTACAGTTTTTAGATAATTTTAAACTAAAATTTCTGTGCCCAAAAATGTTTTTTTTTTTTTTTTTTTTACAAAAAATAGAAGTTGCAAAAATTCGTGTTCCTTGCACTGGTGTAAAAAATTTTCGGTTTACAGTGTTGCTGTTTTCAATGATAACTTTTGATTTCTGTCTAGACACAAAGGCAAATTCGCTAAAAAGAAATATCCGTTTTGGCATCCGTGTCTTTCTTTTCCTACAATTCAAAAAACGGCTCTCTCTCTCTCTCTCAAAAATAATCTCCGAGCGCAATTTGTGTTTCCTCTTGGCACGTCCCGATAAGCGACACGAAATTGCGAAACATGTAAAAGCAGGGAAACATCTTTTTTTATTTCTTCTACCAAGAAAGGATAATTGCAAAATCTGCGTCGACGACAACGACGTGGATTCGCCCTCCGAAGGGAAGCAGGTGCATCTCTTTCGTGTTTCCTCTTCTTGTTCAAAAAGGTTTTTCTGAAATAAAATCCCCGACAGAATAATTTTTTTTTTCTTCTTGAAAGAGGGGATGAACGTCGCACGCGACGGCGACCGACGACCGGAAGAAAATTACGGCGGAAAAAGCTGACCCCAGAATTTCAGTTATTTTTCCCTCTATCTCTCTTAATAATTTTTTTTCTCTTCTTGAAAGAGGGGATGAACGTCGCACGCGACGGCGACCGACGACCGGAAGAAAATTACGGCGGAAAAAGCTGACCCCAGAATTTCAGTTATTTTTCCCTCTATCTCTCTCTTTCTTTTTTTTTTCTTGGGAGCGTGAATAATCTGTAGACACGGGGAATGGGGGAAAAATAAATGCACGAAACAGGAGGAATGGCATATTTCTGGTCGAATTGTAAAAAAGAATGGAAAACAAATCCCTCGGGGGGTTTTATTTTATTTTATTTTCAAGAAGAACAGGGGGGGGGGAGAAGAACAAAATTGTGACAACCCCACGTCACCGCGGTTCCTGTCTAGATAAAATGTAGGAATGCGTGCGGGCGAACTGAACGTCAAGTTCATTCGGAAAGTTCCTAGAAATCATGCAAATGAATTTATATTTTATTTTTTATGTTCATTTGTTTCCCGTTGATGCAGTAATTGAAAATTTTTTGAGGCACAGATTTGTATGCAACTGAGCTCCGTAAAAATTGCGATCACAGTCAAGAAAATTTTGTTTGATTGGTATATTTTAATGGAAGTCCGTTGTTAGACGTTCGCGATTTTTTTTTTTTGGGAGAAAAATGCGGCGTGTACATGAATTTAAATGTAAATAAATTCAGCGACAGGTTTTCATCTTCGAAAAGCCTTAAAAAAGTGTCGGCAATTTCAAAATCCAAGCTACCGCATTAAATTAAAATTTATTCGAATTTATTTAGACAAGGTGATCAGTTTTGTTGGATATGCGAATGAATGTGCGTTAATTTTGAGAAAAATATTTTGCACCAGTTTCTTGAAGCTCAATTTTGTTTCCGGAAAAAGTTTACCTTTCAAAATCGCGTGTCTTGAAATGCCACTAATTTTTATTTTAATGTACAGAATATATATGGAATATTGTATAGCAAAAACTGTTGCTTCTTGAACAAGGTGCGGTATATTCTGTATCTTGAAAATAACTCAGGAATTTCTGGGTTTTCTAGAGCCAACTTCAGGTTCACCCCCCCTCAGGGTAAAAAGGTTGCCCCTTAAAATTTGTTCGCTTCTCCTGGAAAAAGAGAAAAACTAAAAACATTACACACACAAAAAAAAAAATGAAGGCAGTGGGATCCGTCGTCGTCGTCGTTGGTTTGGGCAGGTGTGTTCCAGGCAGTGTACAGGAAATGGGAAGAAGCAACGCCGGAGACCCGAGGGGAAAAGAATTACAATCACTGTCCGGAAGTTGAGTCCATAATCCAGCTCCAAATCTCTCTTTGCCGAAAAGAGAGAGAGAGATGGAAAAAATATTAATGCGGGATTGTGCCTCTGTCGAGTTGAAACTGGCGAGAACCGAACGTTTTCAAGAGATTTGTCTTCTACGATATTTTTATTTTCGGATCCCGTTCCACGAAGTGGTTCTTCGAAATTACCCCGACTTCCCCGGGAATGGCATTAATTTCAACCTATTTCGAAGTCAAAACGTTCACATTCGACTGGAGAAATGGCGAATTTTTGCAGAGAAAATCCGAAATTCCGTTCTAAAAAAAAGCGCGAATTTAATCTGGTAGTGGTGGAATATACTTTCAATTTAAGTTGCAACTTTTAGGAATTCTTTCAAATACACGTCAAACTATTTTTTTATTTTTTTTATTGCTAGAATTGAAAACTGTATTCTTTTTTTTTTTAATAAATATGCGCTTGAAAGCTTAATTTTTTTGACATTCTCGAGATACTCGTGAAGAAAATTAGACGGAGCAAACATTCGGCGACAATTAATTTCCTTCCTTGCTATTTCAGTGTCGGATTAATTTTGTACGGAGGCCGTGTAATTTAGCGGAACAAATTTAATTCTCGTGAAATTAGTAATCGGTTTTATGTGTGTATTAACCTCATTTTTCCTCGAAAGACGTTTTTAAAATGTTCTGCAAATTTTCCGCCTCACTTCGTAGTCAAAAATCAGTACGGCATGAAAAAAAAAATGTCCAAGGGGTCAAGGCGGTTAAAAGTTTGGGGCTGATAAAACGCTTGCTGGAGGCTCCTTTAATAAGGCCCTTTATTTTTTAATACGTGTGCCTTTTAACCCACTAAGCTCCCAGTTTTATGAAGGGATTCGTCCTCGGTTGACGTGGGGGGTGCGACATTTTTATCGGGGGGTTTTATATTCGACTTATGTCGAATCCTAATCCGGTTAATCTGAGAGATAAGCGAGGTTTGCAACGAGGGGGAAATTGAAATAACGTCAAGCGGAAGTGAGTGAGATAAGGCGCAAAAATGGTGGGGGGAAAGGGAAGGGAAAAATTGTCTGTTTTTCGCTCTCTTCATCATTTTATGAACTGCTGTACGAAAAAAATGTATATATATATATATATTTATAAAGAAAAAAAGGATGTCGACTTTCTGTCGTTAATTTTTTAAAGCTGCCAGTCGAGGCTTCGTTATAAATCTCGGTGCTTTTTTAATTAACATGGACCAAAAATATTCTAGGCGTTGTTCATCGTCCTCAATGAACTTTTTTCTCGACATGAAAAATGAGGAAAGTTGACATGAATTAATTATTGCGTCCCGAAATCGTCTTGCCTTTTGGTGAATTAGACTTTTTTTTAAATAATATTATTGCCTTTTCTTCACCGAAAAAAAAGTAAAGCACACAAATGAAGAAGGACCTGATTGATTGAAATTTTTTGTTGTTGGTAGAAATCCCCCGGTTAGAGTTTTGAAATGTTCTGGACCTGAGAACCCCCTTTTTTATAATTACTGTAGTATTTTTCTAGGAGCTAATTTTTGTAATTGAATTCTGCGACGAAGCCCCTCGTGAATTTTCTTTCAAATTAATATACTGTACTGTAAATGTACTTCCGTTACATAAATTACTGACTTTTGCAACAGCCTTCATTCTATGAAATGGTTTTGTTCAATTCTTTTTGAGTCTTGCTTCTTTATTTTCGACTTGATTCAGCGTCATCTTGTCCTTTTTCTTGGAATATTTAGAGACTTCTGTGGAATATTGCAACGAATGTGAAAATTTTAAGATTGTATCACATCGTGATAAAATTGCGAAAATATTTTTTTTCGCTGATTCGTGAAATTTTACGCGAGAAAAATCACATCGTTTATATCGGAATAAAATCATGAAATTCTGTTTTTTTTCTCCACTGAGGGGGGGAATTTTTTTTCGATGTCTGGGCGATTTTAGTTGAGAAATGGAAGGGATTGAGAGAAAATTGGGTCGGGTTGTTGTTGTTTCGCGGGTACACAGGCGTTGAAGCCACTGGGTCGCCTCCTTCTGACCCAGCAGACCAGTCCTGGGAAATACTTCCTCGCATTTTTTTCCCCCCCCATGAAACACGCCCCCGGAAATCCGGAAGTATGATGGGGGGAAGAGCCAACTCAGCGCTAGAAAATTACCTACGCGTTCCAAAAATAATTCCCACATTTTGTAAATTTTAGTATTGTGTCAGTAAATTAATTTTGTCCTTTTCATCTTGCTTTGGTTTAAACAAAAAAAAAAAAAAAAAAGTGAGCCTTGGTTTTCTTTGTACTGTATATGAAAAATGTGCGGAACTTTCCGCCAGTCTTTTATTTGGAAATAAATCGCAGACTTTTCTCGAGTAATGAAAATATTATGACAACGAAAAAACCTCAATAACTTCAAGTCGAAAACCTCCCAATGTCAAAATGTTTTCAATTCAATTTCCTTAGAAACTACCCAATGCATAAATTTTAAAAAGATTCCAAGCGTTAAAAGTACAGTACTTTATCAAGAAACTTTGTAATCTCAATCAAAAGTTCTGAATCTGTGTTTCCCATGCTCCGAAACATCATCAAAAAACAAAAAAAGTTGGATTGAGTTGAAGAGTTTAGAGCCAGAACATAAAAATATTTCGATGAAACTCGTTTGCGCAGATTTCAAGAAATCAACTCTGTTTTCCCTCGGAATTTTGCAGGACAAAAAAAAATCAATTTGCACATTATTCGATTGGCTTAAAATCTATCGTAGTAAATACCTTATGAACCGAAAAACATACTGTATGAGTATTTCTGCTCCAAACTAACGAAACTTGTCCAAAGTCAAGCATTCCCCCTAGCAACAAGCCAAAAAAATAACAGATTAAAATAAAATAAAAGGCACAGCGACATGCCAAAAAAAAAAAGAGAGCAAAAATTGGGGTGATGTTGGTGTGATTTGTTTTCGCTTGTCTCTCGGGTGCGTGAGAACTTGTCTCGCTGTCTGAAAGATGGATGGATGGATAGATATACTATGCTGCTGCTTCTTCTTCTTCTTCTTCTTGGTCCTCGACTTTGAGTACATGTGCAAGACGGCGTTGAAGCAGCAGCAGAATTTAGGGCTGTGTAAATTTAATGGAGAAATATGAGGAGGAGGAGGAGAAGAAGAAAACACGAGACGAATGACAGTGGGTTGGTGTGAAAAAGAAGAAAAATAGGTGAAGATGGTGATGATGATGATCATCATCGTCGTCGTTGGCGTCACTTGATTGATTTTTTTTTCTGTGTGAATAAGGTTGTTGAGTTTTGAAAAAGCAAATGATGATCAGCTTATCGTCACTCAGGTTGGGAAATGCTTTGGTTTGTTGTTACTCTTCTTCTTTTTTTGCTGACGATGAATTTGAAAAGAGCAAACTTACGTAAATGCTCGCGTGTTTCATGTCCAGAATATCCACACAAAAAACGTGTATCCTTCCTTAGTTTTCCTTCGCTGAAATTTCCGTGTGCTAAAATGTGCCTTTTATTGCTACGTGGTTTGTTCAAACGCCAGATTCATCTCCTCACTTCAAATCATTCACTTTTATTTTCCGGAATAACGAGAGCAGATTTCCATTGTTTTGTTAAGCTGAGCGACAGGAAAATTCAATTCTCACAAGTTTAATGATGGCTTAATTCAGGTGACATCGATTCATGTGTTCGAAGCAAAATGAAGTTTTTTTAAAAAACGTCTCGACTAAAACCCTTACAGTGTAAGCACAATAACTAGCAACTTAACTAGTAAAAAGCCAAGGCGTAAGAAGTCTACGCACAAGTATAAATATACATAACAGCACTTTAAATTTCCACCTGTAGGTGATAAAATTATATTTCATTTTCAAATTTATTATTTATTTCTTTTTTATTTTCCCTCGGAAAATTTGCAACTGCTTAATTTTTTTACTTCGGAAATTTCTGAAAGTCAGTTGCTCATGTTCTTGTATTTTTTTATGGGTTCCTAGTGGGTTTTATTTATCCGTTTTATAAGAAAAATCATCTTTCATACTGTGAAGGATGCATTTTTTAACGACGCCGTTAAAATGTTATTGAGGTGCTGGCAAGTACACGTATTCTCAAGGTACGGGTCGTGAGAACAGGGTTTCTCGAGGAGTTGAATTTCCCCATGATGGGGTTCGGAGGGTTTCTGAGGGAAGACGAACCCCTGTGGGAAATGGAAAGAAAAAAGGGATCGAGAGTAAATGAAAAAAATAAAACCGTCGCGGTTGAAGTTGCACGTTGTTTTCCAAGTACTGTACTGTGACCAAGCAAAACAAAAACAAAGACGGAAGAAAGAAAGAAAAAAAAAAGTAAGCTGTGAATGTTAATTATCAATATTCTCGGGATTGGGTTACGAACAGCAGAAACCACTTCACTTCTGGTTGAGTGGAGAAAAAGCTCGAAACGATTGACGTATTTTCTGTCTTCCCCTAATTCATGTGGCTCTTCTTCTTCTTTTTTTTTTTGCCCGTTGGTAGTACTGAAAATTGTTTTTACAGAGCCACAAAAGGCGTGGATTCAGTATATCGTGGGTTCTAAATTGCCCCTAATTCGCAGAAAGGCTTTCAGGGATCCCATTAATCAATTTACCCTGTCATTGACTGATGGATTATCTTTTTGTTCGATTCAGAAATAATTTTTAGTTGAATTAGGTGACTCGGGTTATTAAAAATGCAAGTTCTTCACTATAGCAATAAGTTTTGCAAGAGAACATTTCTGCGTTTCCGCCGTTATTGACTTTTTGCGGTATGAAAAGTTGAACCTGGTCAAGTGAGTAAAACTTGCCAAAAAAAAAATCTCCCGGATTAGAGCTTCGATTAAATTCCTTTCAGTCCAACGAAATTCAAAGTTCTTAAACCTCCCAACCTCAAAATGTTTCTGGTCAACCTCGCTTAGTATCATTTTCAAAGCCTTTTCGTTATTAAGTTGGGGAAAATTAAGAGAGGGAAAAAAACCGCGAATTATTTTTAATGCTCTCTACAAGGGTAAGTAGGAAATCTATTGGAAAAAATTAACTTTCACAATAATTTGACCAGGAAATAATTTTCCATTCATCAACCTACCGACCTGAAGCCATATTTCCCAAACTCGAAAAACTCTCATAAATTTAGGTTTTAGAGTCTCGTATAAATTCTACTTGGTAAGATTCTGTTAATTTAAATGCACCAAAAATTGAAGATGAAAAAATTTATTCCTTGAATATCCTCTGTATATTTCAGTATACTTTGTTTGGCCATTATGCCTAGATTTTCTCGTGACTTACAAATAAAGCTAAGATTGTAAAAAGAGTTCTTCCAGAAAATAAAAATACTAAACCACGATGAGTCACTGCTCAATATGATAATTTTGTTACATTATAGCAACTCATTGATATGCAAGGAAGATGCTGGGCAAGATTCCCTCATTTTTCGTTCTTTTCAACACGAGTGATCTGATGACTCAAATTGTATCCGTATTAGGTGTCCGTCATTAGCTCATGTTCGAGTACTGGAAGTCGTGCTTTTTTTTTTTTTTTTTTCGGCGCAACGGGAGAAAGAAAACCCCCTTTTATCCTCGAGAAGGTGTCCCTAAAAAAAAATTGAGTTCAACAATTTCAGAATTTTTTCTGTTTACAGTGAACCTCCCTAAGTCGAATACTGTACCTTCCTAACTCAATTTTTTTTTTTTAGTCCCTGTCTGGATTCCCTTGAAAAAAATTCCTTAAAAACCTCCCTAACTCGAAGAATTTTTCTCTCAAACCTCTGTAAGTCAAATTTTCTGAGGCCTTTTCGTCATTATTTCCTTGGAGTATGAAATATAAAATTAATAAAACAAATTCTTTCATCCATCTTGAAATGAAATGAAAGACTAATTGAGCAAATGAACCCCTGCCTCCAAGTTCAGCAAGCTGTAAACTCATGAAGAAGCAAGTTTAGGCCCAGAATATCCTCATCTACAATATCCCACAATTTTTCTTATTTTTCCTCAAAGCAAAATTTTTTTTTTCCTTTACTCAAAACCTCCCTAAGTCAAATTTTTTTCCTACTCCCAGGAAATTCAACTTAGAGAGGTTCTACTGTACAGTATTAGAAAAAGTAAGAGTCTGCTGAATTTTGCAATGAATAATTGTGTTCTTTTATTTCTGACTTGAAGAATTCTTTTAAATGTTCTGAAGAAATGCATCTCTAGTTTCGGCAGACTCATACTTGCGTTTCAGCATGAGATTTGAAGATAGTTTTCGGACACCCTCTACATCTTTCTGTTTAGGCTAACGTAGGGATTAGCGATTGATTGGCATTCACGATTTGCCGACACTAAGTGCAACGCATTGACCTGCACGTGACCTGGCTTTTGAAAAGGGGGGGAAACTCCCCGTTTTTGCTTTACTCTGCTTCAGGGAATGGTCTTGAAAACATATACAGTATTGAGATGCATTTCGTAAACAGCGTTTCTCTGTATATTCAGTGTCCTTGTGACCGCATTGGGTGATTATTTGACATTTCCTTGAACTCTGGAAATAACTGTTGTCGTAAAAGTGTCTTTGTACTGGGGAAAGATAGCGTGGAGAATTATCGTGTTTCTAAGGAAAATGAAGGATAGTATTTGTATGCATAAATAAACGCGGAATCACTTGTGGGTTTTTTTGCTTGCAATTTTATCAAGTAAGTACATATTTCTCTCGTGCTCATGCAAATGTCACGATTTGCGTTTTAATGCACTTGGAGACGTTTGAGTCACGAACCGTTCGTTTTTTACGCGCATTTAATCACGCTTAATTTTTTTTTTTTAAGATGGTTTTTGCGGAAATGTTCTTCATTTTGATGTTTGCAGTTGAAGTACTGCGTACATGCTTTTTTCAGTACTGTACAAAAGTATAGTTTGAGAATTTTAATTGGCCGAATCTTGAATATTGGTTTTTGAATTTCTGTTTTGATGAGTTTCAGTGGGTATCTGAATTATGAATATTTCTGAAAACAAATAAATTAAATCCTATGAAATGGCGTTTGAGAATTTTCTGTGTCAAAATTGTGTTAAATGCAAAAAGTAAAATCAGGATGCGTCTTTTAATTATTTAAAGGGAGGTTGTTAAACTGTGACATGATTACGGAAGGCTTTTTTTTAATTTCTGAAAACACGAGTAATAATTAATGAAAGCATTTCCTTAAACAACGCTTCGAATTTGGGCTTGGATTTATTTTTGACAAAGAAGAATATTGAGACAACGCTTCAAATTTTAGAATGGAATTTTTCTGAATGCAACATTAAAGAAGAAAATTTTGAGTTTAAAATTTGTTGTACTGTATTCTGACATGTACAGCATCCCAATCTGAAAATTCTTGTTCAGCCGATGAAATCGTCGTGCTTCTAGATGCAAGTAATGTATTTTCAATTTCAGATAAGAATTTGTGTTCAATGACTCATTCGAAATTGGAAGTTTAACCTGAAGTACAGTACAGATATTTTAAAGCCCTTCGAGAAAGTCCTGACGCCTCAGTGCGGAATAGAAACATTGAGCCGGTGTTGATGATGATGATGATGTTGCTTGCCTTGTGTAAATAACGCCAACGAGGCTTTGTGGTATTTTTTTCTCTCCCCGTTTTCGTTATTGATTTCCCTGGCTGCCTTTCCGATGATGCTGATGATGATGATGACGACCGATCAGCAGGAATAACCAACACGATCCTTTCGATTTGATTCCTAGGACTGAGGATGAAGATGAGGAGCCCGGGACCAAGTTTGTGCGCGAGAAAGAGCGCAGACAGGCGAACAACGCCCGTGAAAGGTCATTTCTTTTAATATTAATATTAATTTATGCACATTTTCAAGTATTTATTTCTTTAATGATGCTGAACCAATTTTTCTCATTTCGTGGGGGGGATTCCGAGTGTCGTTTTTGCGCTTTGACTCGTATCCGAATGCTTTTAAAGATAATTTTGAATCAATGATGCAAGTGTTCGCGAAAATGTAGATTCTTCGAGATGTGCTCAAATCCTAAGAAACGTTCAATCAAAAAATATTCTTTTAAATGGTGAAATGAAGTCATGTTTCAAGTTTTGCTATTGATTGTGGTTTTTAAGATTGCGATGTAATAATTTGTTTACTTTTAGAATATGCCAAAGCTTTTAAATCATCCCTTGAGTTTTAATGATGCTGAGCACATTTTTCTCAACTTTTGGGATATTCTGAGTGTTCTTTTTTTTTTTTTTTTTTTTTTTTTTTTTTTTT
>CAJPEX010004725.1:0-19923 GCA_905338405.1 Notodromas monacha | reverse complement strand
GGTTTATTCTGAATCTATTTAAGGTCCGCGAAGTGTATATCTGGTATTCATTGTCGGTCTGGCGTTTGTTGAAGTAACAAAGAAATATACGCATTCACGTCTTTATAACGAGAAGTCTAATTCACTTTGAAACTTGGGCTACAGGAAAAGAAATCTTCTTGACGAAAAGTTGTTCTTGGAAAGTTAAAATCTTTATTAGACTAATCGCGTACAGAAGAAGACGTTCTTCTTAACTGCGATAGTGTCTTTTATTGATCTTTTGGAAAATAAGGATAACACCATATATGAAGGAACTGCCAGGACCAAGAAGGAATTCACTATATCAAGATTTGTTGTACCAAAATTTTACATGATGTGAACCATATTTTCAGATCTATTCTCCCTCAGTGGTAGTTAAATATATACAGTTCAGCCTCTGTAAGTCAAATTTCTAGGGACCAGGTACAAAATTTGACTTAAGGAGGTTTTGATTTTCAAAGGTTTCCAGTTGAGGAAACAAACACTTTTTTTGTAAGGATAATTGAAAAAAGTATGGGAAATCATAAATGAGAATATTCTGGGCCTAAATGTGCTCCTTAATGAATTTACACCTTCCTGAGCTTGGAGGCAGGGGTTCATCTGCTATATTTGTCTTTCCCTTCCTTTCAAGATCCACCAAATTATTTGTTTTAATAATTTTCTCTTCCGTATTTCAAGGAAATAATAACAAGAAGGCCTCAGAAAATTTTACTTACAGAGGTTTTAGAGAAAAAACTTTGATTTACAGAGGATTTTAATGTACAGTATTAATTCTAAGGGAAATCAGGCAGGGACTTGAAAAAATTTTCAACTTGGGGAGGTTTAACTTATCCAGGATCATCCATATACAAGTAGTGTATGATTTGTACATGAGATCATGTGCCCGGATCACCTTGCTCCTCATATTGTCATCTGGTATCATCAACAGCAACCAGTTTCACGCGATAAAAATTCAACCTCTCCCCCCGGGGAATCTGTACTTTTGAGTAGAAGGTTATCTGTTTCAGGTGTCCCAATGTATACAAGTACCGAGCCGTGATGATCAATAAAGCCGGACCCGATGGCAATCAAATGAACGCTTCATCCACTCAATAAATAGTACAATTCGAATGCCGCGCGGAAAGGTCGCTGTCCTTCAACCGATTTTATGTAGGATGTCATTTCACCCTCTGGGCAGGGAAAGAAAAGCACCGGCAGAGGAAAAAGAAGTAGTTGAATGACTGTCCTGGCAATTTTGAAGCTGATGGGATAACTCGAGAAAATAAGGAACCGTTTTCGAGAATCAATTTGCTTCAGGATATATTGAACGGAAAGATTATCGTCGTTCTATCGGCATTTCCTTTTGGCTACTGACATAGTTTTTTTTTCTTGAAATTATATTCATATTAAGAATTTGCTCGCAGGATATATAAATCAGCAACATTGCCAATGTATTCAACAATGGTTAAAAATGCTGTCGTTTTTTCCGGATTTATTTATACCGTATGTCTTATCTGGATAGGATGGTAAATTAGTGAGAGAAATCACCAAGAACTGGTTTTTTTCTTAAATCATTGTTATGGTTGGAAATGTCTGTTTCTTGTAATTTGGCCTGAAATTTATTTGCAATTTCATAAAAAAATCTCCCCATGTCCAGTCAGTGTCCTCATGTTGAGCATTTGTCTTGTAAAATTTTTTATGGGAAATAATAAGTTCCCCTATGTCCAATCGTCCGCAGGTCAACGTGTCCGCATGTGGGGGTCTCACTGTATACGAATCCGCCATTATAGTGCGCCAGCCAAATAAAGCTGCATGAGAGCATCAGTGCGAAAAATTACGTCACAGACTATAGCTCGCAGCTCTATAGCGCATCTCCTGGGGTGAAGACGACGAGATCGCGACAGCCATCTGCCCGCTGTCACCTGCTGCTTGATTTGATCTTCATCCTTGCCTGCACCATTCCCGAACACAAAAAAGCAACCGATCTTCCTCTAAAACAAAAAAAATAGGTACACACTGAAAGATCAAGGTATCCATAAATGAAGGAATAAGCAGTATAATCGAGAGCGAAAAGACTTTTCGCTCGCTGTGCAATCCGCGTCAATAAAGAGTAACACCATACGTAGATGTAGAATATAAAATACTGTGGCGAACTGGTGATGGCTAGCCCATGATTTCTTGTACTGCACTGATATTTATAAGGAACACTTCTACTGCACCAGGTAACACTCGTGGAATATTGTGCGGTTTACGAATATATTTATTGCACTAAAGTTTCACAGAAGCACTCCTGCAGTTCTGCAACAGGTCCTGCTGACGATTGTTGCTGTTGAACTTGAGAACCACGGAAATCAAGCTTTCAAATCACGTGCGCGCGGTTGAGGACTCAGAGTACTTCTTTTGAACAAAAAACTTCTTCACCATATATCAACCGTCATTTTATATTATATGGATCAGTTTTGCCCAACCTTTTCAGACCTGGGGCCTGGAAAAATTGCCATAAAATTTTTTGCGGACTGGCAAAGTCCCAAAGAAAAATTTCTGCGGACTGGCAAAGTTTCATTAAAGTTTGCAGACTCCCAAAGGTTTCTGATTTTTGCAAAAATTTGACTTATCACCAAGGATACAGGCGTATAGATGTGGAATGCTTTCAAAAAATTAGAAAGGTGGGCTTGAAGAAAGGTTCCTCAGAATGAAAAAAATTAAAATTAATTCTTATTTATTTCAGCAGGTGTAAATTTGTCTGAGGTGCTGAGAGAAAAGCCAACTTTCATTCTCATCAGATAATGAAAGCCGGTGTTTCCCAATCTGTGGTCCGCGGACCAGCGCTGATCCACAGGAGTTTTTTGCCAGTCCCGGGGAAATTTGCAGCATATGTAGAACATTTCTTAAAATTAGCACTGAGCTGAGTTAAAATTATCTAAAATTTTGGACATACCATGCAGTTATCATTCAACGAAAACTAAAAGTTGGCTTTTCTCCTATAATAACATTTCAAACGCCTTTTCAACAGATGAAATAAATTTCTTCAATACTGTATTTTCATTCTAAAAAACCTTTCTTTACGCCCACTTTTCTAAGTTTTCGATGACATTCAGCTACAGCTGCTTCATATGGGTGCTCAAATTAATTTTTGCAAGACGCAGAATACGTTATATATCTGTCATAAACTCTATCAAGCAGCATGTTTTCTTTAAGTTTGTAAAAATGTTATGAAACTCTTACCAGTCCGCGAAACTTTTTTGGAAAGTTTCTGGTCCGTGGACCCAAAAAGGTTGGGATTAAAACTATCATCACACTGATTGAAACTGTCATTGTTTTTTGTCCAAAAGGTTAGGTGAAAAGGGAAAAATTCATCCCTATACTTTTGAAACGTATGTACTGTATTATGCTGAAAATTTCCCAGGGACCAGCAAAAAACTTCGCGGGTTGGGGATCACTGATGTACTGTAGATTGTCTGACACCCAGCAGCAGGACGAATCCTAACCGGAAAATCCAGTATTTTGGCGCGTGAGCCAGAAGTGATGAATGCTGCAACGAAATGTCATGGATTTCAGGTGACACCTACATGAAGTATTGGGAAGGAAGAATACTGTATACTTGGGGCAGGATTCTCAACTTATGCATGCTAGGGATGAAGCTGAGAGTATTGAGCTGTGTGAATGTCAGAAATTTCTGTAGATGCTCGGATAAATTATCGGCTTATATTTCATATACTATTAAGTACTGTGAACTCATTCAATTAACACTACTTAAACAATGCTTCTCGTCTCTTCGGATCGAGTTGAGCGCGCTGGTGATGCTGCGTGAAAACAGAAATGGATTGTTATCACTGGATGACACTGGAAATCGTAAAACCATCTCTGTCGTTCTCAGGAGTGCCTCAGTTTATTTTTGAAACTATTGAATGGACTTCCTATAAAACATCTCCTATAATAAGCATCATACGCTTTTTGAACGGACACAGTACCTTACAGATCACGCATTACAGTATTTAACATACCTATAATATGATGAACAAAGTAACAACTTGATCGCAGAAAATATTGTTCCGATTACCTAAGCAATGTAAAAATAATGCGGGAAGTAAATTTTTAATTCTCATCTCGTTTCAAGTTCCACTATCAAGTCCTCGACGAAAAAAATTTCAAAATCCATAATTTTCGCGTGCCCATTTCTAATCTCTTAACGATTTTGAACAACGAACATATATGTTTCGCTTATCCGTCACAGGAGAAACCGCGTATCCTGTGCATATTGCATTTGCCATCAAAAACAATCGAGGGAATATGCAAGTATCCAACGTCCTGCGAATTATTGCATTATACTCGCTGAATATACCGATTATCATGTATAGTTTTTCCCACCAGAGAAAGGATAACAGCATTGAGAAATAAAATCATATCTTTCAGCAGTTGCATGAGCACCTTATAAAACGAGGCATGTCGGACTATAGAAGCCCGAAATGTACCCGATGCGACTTTCATAACGAATCACAGCTTATATATGTCTCTCACTTCCCGGCAACTGAAGGTAATTAGAACCGCATGCGCGGGAGAGAAAAGTGTATTTTAGTGCATGCGAAGCGATCATGACGTTGCAGAACGTATTAATTTCTGACCTCATCGCTGCTGTGTGACTCCCCGCAAAATGTGGTCTGTGACAGTTCTCAAACGCTTTCGAAATGCACGCGTTTTATTCCATTCTTTCTCCATTCGTTCGAAAGACGCGAATGCATCCTTTGATCCTTATACAGTATTATGGCATCAAGGATTCACGATTTTCGACAAAAGGCTACGTTTCAGCACGTTCGGAGTGTTTCCATCGTTTTTAAATCACTAAAATGTATTGTGAACGGTAATACTAGATCGTGGGTACGCATGTTCAGAAGCTTACGAGAGCATTGCACGATAAATACATCCGTAGCGTGCCAACAGTTCTGATGCAAGTTTCTTTGGAATTTCACAACGTTAATACCGTATCAGACTCGAACACATGTTCTTCAACTTTCTTGGAACGCGTACACGAAGTTTTAATCGTCAGAGTGAACAACTTTCTGGCAAATCGCAGCGGAATACATCACCCATCAGATTTGATCCCGCGACTCCGCTTGTCGCGGCAATTTGTCCGAAACTTCATGGCCGATTTGGTGTTAAATTTAGACGATGTCATTAATTATTGACGACGTAATAAGTGGACCTCTTGCAAGCCGAGCCGGTGATGGATTAATAAGGCATCGTTCGCGTGAAGAAGTGCATGGAATGCGCGAATCTCGGCCATTGAAAACCTCGCCCACGAACGACATTCGGTGTCCGAAATGAAGCGAGACTGACGGACTTATTAGCTGCATTCGTCCTGACATTGACCGCACCGATTAATACCCGATCGGGTCTCACGTTAATGAAGATTTTATGCTCCACGGATGAGAAATTAACGGCATCAGATATAATGTCACGATCGAATGGACAATCATGAAATGATTCTCGTCAGCTTCTTTCTTCCGCAAGCATTTATCCGTTCATGCGCACAGCTTTTAAATGAGTTGCGTCTTCTTCTGCATGCAAAATAATGCCACCGCCGTCCAATTTGGATAGAACACGTCCACGTTGCTGGAGTGTCTCAGAAATTAATTATTAGATCAAGGCTCTGGCATTTTTCTTGATCTCTGTTGAGTGCTTTTTTTTCACGGTTTATGCCGTCCATCACGAATTTACGAAGGGAATTTTTAACGGATCTGAAACGGAATAGCTTCACGTTTTGCAGCCAAGGAATTTTCCGAGGGCTTCCTCAGATCATCCAGAATGAATCGTTCATTCAAATTACAATATTAGCACTTTATTTCTTGGTCCACAGATTTTCCAGCAACGGGACAATTACCTGTACACTATTTAATGAACTTGTACAGTGAACCCCCGGTTAACAAACTTTTCAGTTGAACTTTTTTCCTCCAGAAATATCTCACTCAACAACAAAAAATTTGTTCGAAAAAGTTTTGCTCTGAGGCAAAAATTCCGAATAAAAAAATTCAAGAATCTGTAATGAAAATAGACTGCGGAGTACCATCTACTGCAGTTCCAACGGACATATCCAGCGAGAAATTAATCAATAGACCAAATGCTTACACAACATTTTCAAAGCTTGTTTAATATTGTATTAAGTGAGGAAATGAGGGTGTGCTTTGGAGGCTTCAGTAGAATGGAAAAAAAATGATACCCAGCTGTAATAAGCTATGGACAAGGGCATTTTCATCAACTTTTTTAAATGAAGCTGAAGAAAAGGGAACTTGTATATGAATGGGAAATTTTCTTCACAATAAATTTATCACAAACAGCAATGAAGTCTGTTATCTTGATCTAAAAATTTGGAAAGACAAGGGCAGTTGAAATTATCTGCTGAAAAATAAACGTTGGCTTTTCTCCTAATAACACTTCTGACAGATTTCAATCAGCTGAAATAAATGATTTTAATTTTTCATTTTAACAAACATTTCTTTATGCTCAAATTTCTAATTTTCGAATACATTCCACTAAAGCTGCTTTATTGGTTCTTGACTTTTGCAGAAAAGCAGAAACTTCTTCTACACCGGCAATCAAGTCTTACAAAAAGCAATGTTTTGAGGCTGCGAAAATGTCATAAAACTTTCAGTCTGCAGCAATTTTTTTTCTCCAAAAATTTGATAGTCAGCGAAAAAGTATCACGGAAATTTGCTGGTCCGCAAACAATTGCATGGACATTTGCCAATCTGCAGGCCCAAACAGTAACACTGGCCTATATAGACCACAAAATATAAAATCCAGAAAAATAATATGATGAAGTACAAATCATTATCTAAGGATATTGAGCTCAAAAGGGATACATTAATCACATATCCATGTTTTACGACTTCTCAGTCAGTAAAAGAGAAATCAATTACTGTACTTGAAATACAGTAACTAAAAAACGTTCTCGGTAAGTTCTGACGGTAATCACATCCAAGATTCAAAACTAAGGTTTCCACGAATATATATTCCACGTAAATGTTCCTATATCTTGGCAAAGCGCATTATGTCCAATATAAAATTCCCAATTACAGTGAGCAACGACATTTTCATCGTATCAATTTCGGAAGAGCCGAAAGAGAATTCAATTTCAGACAATAATGGAACGATGTCCGTCGTAAATTTACTGGAAATCTCGCTTCGTCGCGAATTAAAGCACTTCACGTGGACCTGCCCAATTCAAAATTTAATGCACTTCAAGAACATTAATATCAGCCATTTTATACCGAGATTCCATGGATCATAAAATTAAGAGCAAGCTGAACTCGGAATTAATTGGATCATAAACATGCTTCATATCACGGACGTTGAAATCGCACAATTGAGTTCTTTTGCTCCAGTTGACACCAGTTCACAGCAGAACAATTGAAAACACGACTTTGGGTCAAATTTTGCTCCACGCATATTTCTTTCTGGAATTTTCGAAAACCGCAGGAAAAGGTTTACTCATTTTCCCTGCGATCAGCAGGAAATCTTGAAATATTAAAATGATCCCCATTCTTCTCGACCAATATTCATTCATTCAGGCCCCAAAAAAATATACCGAAGACTAACGTTCCACAATGCATTCCGTGAAAGTGTATCAATTCGCACCGGTTAGTAACATTTCTCTTTTAGCACCCGTACCCGTAAGTGCCACATCAAAAAATAACCTTTGAGTAGCTTCAATAACCCTCAGTAAAATCGATCAAGCCCTCCAGCTTCCCTCCGCCAAGCATTGATGAAAAGCTTTCGGAAACTTGCTCCACAATGTCCTCTTCTTTCGACACGCCGGCAACATGAGGAGTTATGTGAACCTGGATAAACACACGAATGCAATATGTATCCATCACACAAACACATACACTTTTTTCAGTCGAAAACTTCGATGGTCAACAGCTGAAGGTGATTTTCTGGATTGAATTCAACCCTCTCAATTACTGTTCTGCTGTTGCTGTCCCTGAAAAATATACTGTACCTAAAATAATACAGGGTGACAGCGATATTTTTCCTAATTCTAGAAAGTTACATAATCTGCAACATGAGAGGAAGTGAATTTATTCACTTCCTCAATGTGAAATTACGAAGGTTGTCCCAGTTGAACGCGACCTCTGATATTTTTAGAGTACGTGTGATTGTAGAAACTGAATACATTTATGACACAGCCCATGATGTTCTGAAAATTTTTTGGATTCAGAAAATAACTTTTCAAAATCACTACATATTGATAAGTGAAAACTTTCCAGATACAGCCAGAGTTCTCTACCCATTCCACATGGTGCCAACAAATTTGTCAGGCTTGCTAAAAACAATTGGAATCTTTTTCAGCATCCATTATGTTTCCTAAATTTTAGATAATGGTTAAACCAAAATAGAATTCCATGTTATAGCTAACCTGAAAACTTATAGCAAGTGTGACGTAGTCGGAGATCTCTGACTGTAAATAGAAAGTTTTCACCCATGATAAATTCATCAGGAACAGCGATGAAGTCTGTTATCTTGATCTAAAAATTTGGAAAGAAAATGGCAGTTGAAATTATCTTCTGAAAAATAAACGCTGGCTTTTCCCCTAAGAACACTTCTGACAGATTTTAATCAGCTGAAATACATGATTTCAATTTTTCATTTTAACAAACATTTCTTTATGCTCAAATTTTGAATTTTCGGATACATTCCACTGAAGCTGCTTTATTGGTTCTTAACTTTTGCAGAAACTTCTTCAACACTAGAAAACAATTAATTGATTTATCATTTTAATAATCCACGAACCTCCAAAGATCATAGTCATTCTCTTTCTTTAAATCACACCCACCCTAAAAATATCTGAGGTCGCGTCCAGCTGGGATAACTTCCGTCAGGTTGATGCTTCAGGTTGCCACGAACATGAGAAATGAGATGCGAGTATTGCTAATTTGATGGATATTCAAAAAACGTGGAGCGGCAATTTGAACTTTATTTTGCTATTGTCTAGGTCTCAAGTCAAAACCAAGTCAAGCGTCAATCACACGATTCATCCACAATTTGGTCATCACAATTTGACTGCCACTTCGATCACGGAAAGTGTTGTTGGTTTTCTTACTATTTCAGGGCTCCTTTACTCATAAAATTCACCGAGCAGATAATACACGTATTTACTGGAGTATCACGAGCCCAATTTTTTTTCTTCATAAAATTTTATTTCTGCGTAAGATGCGCACCTCATTTTTAGTTACTCTAACGCTGCGATATTTTAAAATCAAGAACACCTGAATGAGAAATTCCATATGAATTGATCCTGAATTCAAGTTATTTTCAGTAATTTTCATTACAATTAGTTTTTATGTTTAAATCGAGCCGAAATTTAACATTCGAATTAATTCAATGCACAATTCAACTTCTAAAATTTTTTTTAAAAATGTACCGGTATACTCTCCTGTTACGCGGAGCCCCATTTCTTCTCGAACTCATGAAAATACGTGCTCGTGATACTTTAATAAATATGGGTATCCAAAAATGAAGAGATGCCTTCAAAAGTGTGACCGTGCGATACAAAAGACGCAGATATCTTGATACAGACATTTAGACTGCGAGTAATACGTCTCTATAGAGAAAGTAAGTTCCTTCACTTTTCTTCTTAACTCATGGTTCGAAAAGAAATTGAGCAAGGCGAAGAAAATTCGGCTACTCAAAAGTAATCGTCGAGAAGAAAACTTGGTCAAGCATCCGATTCTGACGAAAGACTGCCTCCATATTATCGTCGCGATTAAGTTTCAAAAAATTCTTGAAAACGCCCTCTTTCGAAAGTCCAAGTCGAATGCTCTCATGTTCATTCAGCACTGTTATTTTGCCGAATCGATAGAAGAGTCACCAGCAACTCACGTTCTCATGCCTCCACAAAGGACTGCTTTCAGGCAAGGGTTCTGGCATAAACACGTCCAAAACAGCACCGCGAATCCACCCATTGTCAAGGGCACGAATGATCTCCGCATCCGCTATCAAATTCCCGCGTCCTATGTTTATGAACAAAGGCTGCTTTTTGCACGCTTCCAGTCGAGAGTTGTTGAGCAATCCAATAGTCAGCTGCGTCGCCGGCAATATGGAAATAATCACATCGCATTCCGCTAGGAACTCGTCCAACTTGTCCACAGTCCTTCAGAGCAGAAAACGCACTCGTAAGAGCAGGGCTATTCACAATGGAGTAGTGAGTGCGTGACTCACCAGTATTTTCTCAAAAATGGAATGTCCTCTTTTGTCTTCTCGTGTAAACCGAGCCCAATCACATCACCGCCAAAGGTCTTGAAGGTTTGCGCAACTAGAGAATTATCACAAGACGCCCGATGAATGCCAAAAACGTTTCAACCAATTTCAAAAACGTGTCATCGAAACAAAAAAGAGCACAACAAAGAAATTAATCCAGGGTTCAATTAAACAATACGATCAAGACATTGGACCCCTGTATTGCAGCTTTCCACCTCTAACACTTAGCAGTTTTCACAAAATCTGAAGATTCGCGGAAAACGACTTTTTTGAAACATTTTAAACGAATTACTAAGCTTGTAGCATTTCAGAGGCGGGTAAATACAACAATTTACACAAGAGTTACGGCAAACCGTTCGTGTCATTGTATGTGCCATTATTTCAATAAGAAGCCATTTAATGATGAGTGGCATTCCAGTCAAACGTCGATAAGCCGTCACCATCTGTTCGCGAGGTTTGTGATGTTTCAATGGGGTTGTCGGTTTATAAAAAGGGTTAAAAGAACATAACAATTGAGTATGATAGGAAATGAAATTTTTTTTCTCCACGAAAACAATCAAAATACCTTCCTAGAAGTATTTTATGTCATCTTTGTGTGTTTTTCAGGATGAGATTTCTCGCAGGAACTTGAATCATGGTGGACTATTGAAGAAAAACTAATTGTCAGGAGAATATTTGAGTTGTCCATAATTCTGGCGCATGACGATTAAACGGGGATTCCAATCCTAAAAATAGGGACAATTTATTTCTCAAAAGAAATTATTGGCGATTGCGGAGGTCGGCGGCTTATCGGGGTTTGACTGCATTTGCTAAACTTCGGCACAATCTTGAAAATTTCATGTTCTACAGTAGGAGTAAATTTAAAATGGAATTTTTGTACAAAACATTTTTCAATATTTTCGTCTGCTACTTCGGTTTCTTCAAGAAAATGTAGAACTGTTTCTGTCTGATTGACAACCGTGAGCCGGAAAAATATAAATTTGTTCTTCATACAGGCAAATGTAAATGAAACTGGAGGAAAATATTCACTGTACTCCTCATTCCCTGCTTTTAGAGAATTTATTTCTGTCATAATAACGGATAATAGAATTTCTACAGCATCGTATTCTGACGCCTGGAAACAACCAGAAACGACTTTTTACCATGCGACCCGATCATCCCGACTCCCATAATGCCACAGGTCATTCTCCTAATGAACTGCTGACGATGCATTCGTCCATCTCGGACCCAGATGCCCTGTTTTTGATGTTCTGCAGCCCGGAATAAGCCTCTTTCAAATCCGACAACTGCCCACACAGCGTACTCCGACATTTGCTGGCCGAAATGTTTGCCAGAGTAGCGACAGATCGGGAACTTCGGGGGTTCCTGGGGAAAAAAAAATTCACATTTCATGATCGTAATTCTCATAAGGGATGAAAACCGATTTTTACAAATGGATACGTTTAAAGAGGTTTCAGTTCTGCAATCGACTCGGGAGTCCAGGAGGCTAAAAAATTATAAAAATAATCATACTGTACAGTTATTTACGCGAATACCGTACAAAATATATCCTTTCTGACACAGTAGACGGAAAATACAGTATGCGCTACTCTGCTACAGCAGAAGTGTTCAAAGATCTCAAAAACACGTATAGATAGCAAATTCATTTGGGGAAGAATGCTATAAACGAACGACGATTAATCGAAACATTTCTGTCGGATTCCTAACATTTTCGAAATGGAGGAAAAAAAGATTTTACAGATAAAGGCAACACAAACGCTTGGGGAAGCATAAATTCTACGTATAAACGAACACAACTCGAAGAATTCCTGCCAGATTTCAAACATGAGGGAAACGAAGTACGAGCACTATAAAAAAATTTTCATCCGTATGATCCGACGTGAAGCTCACCATTTCTTCGCTTCACGCTTATCCGACAAACGAATTCAAAAAACCGTAACATTTTAAACAAGTCCTTATTCTGGGACGAAAAAATAAATCAATATTTGACAAAGGCAATACCTTCGCGTGATCAATGAATGTAAATAACTTCTCCACACCAGCCCAGGTGAGATGCGCCCATTTCAAGTTCGGCAAGTCGTACATGGCTTGCCCGAGAAAATGCGCGTCAATCACAACGAACTCGACCGTCTTCAGCTTTTCAAGCACTTCGGAAGTCAGCTTCGTTTTCAACAGTTCTCCGAATGACTGGGTTTCGTGACCTGAAATGAAGAAACCTCTCTATAGTGACATTCAACTTGTTGATTTTCAAATATACTGTACACTTGAACCTCGATAACGCATATGCCACCCCAAGTCGAAATTGTTATTATTTTTTTCAAGTGACTGTCCCTTAAATAGAAACGAAGCATCAGAAACCTCGCTCACTCAAAGGTGAGGTTTCTGAAATCAGACCTCCACAACTCAAATTTTCTGGAGAGACCTTTTCGCTATTATATTACGGTATTCACACATGCAAAAGAAAATCAACAAAAATGCACTTCGAAATGTTTTCAAAAGAAGAGAAAAACGAACATTTGACTCGAAATTCAGCATGTATAGTTAACTCATTTGAAAAGTAATTCAAGGCCCATAACATCAATTTCCCGTTATTCTCCTCTCGTTCCCCCAACTCGAATTTTTCGCCGATCCCTTAAAGTTGAGGAGGTACAACTGCATATTATTTTTTTATTTAAAAAATTTACACTCGCCTNAAAGGGGCTATCTTCAAGAGGGATCTGGTCAGCAACAGAGTTTCGGGGCGGAGAGGATCATTTGGTTTTATAATGAAGTAGATCTTGATACGGGTAAGGATAAGAGTTGATGTCGTTTGTCGATGCGTCTCGGGACGCAGAGAGAATATTAAACATCGGGAATATAATATTACTTTGTTGCAAAGTAATCAATGCACCAAAGGATCGCCAGAAAGTTTCGCCTCGGGGTACTTCCCAAGTATTGTCATATTATCACACTGACAACACAATCAAAATATCTTCCTAGAAGTATTTTATGTCATCTTTGTGTGTTTTTTAGGATGAGATTTCTCGCAGGAACTTGAATCATGGTGGAATATTGAAGACAAACAAATTGGCAGGAGCATATTTGAGTTGTCCATAATTCTGGCGCATGAAGATTAAACGAGGATTCCAATTCTAAAAATAGGGACAATTTATTTCTCAAAAGAAATAATTGGTGATTGCGGAATTCGGCGAGGCTTATCAGGGTTTGACTGAATTTGCTAAAATTCGGCACAATCTTGAAAATTTCATGTTCTACAATAGGAATAAATTAAAAACGGAATTTTTGTACAAAACATGTTTCAACATTTTCGTCTGCTACTTCGGTTTCTTCAAGAAAATGTATGCAGTACAGAGATTTGTTTCTGTCTGATTAACAACCGTGAGCCGGAAAAATATAAATTTGTTCCTCATACAAGAAAATTTAAATGAAACTGGAGGAACAATATCTACTGTCTACTCATAATAAAGGATAATAGAATTTCTACTGCATTGCATTCTGACGCCTATGGAAACATCCAGAAACGACTTTTTACCATGCGACCCGATCATCCCGACACCCATAATGCCACAGGTCATTCTCCTAATGAACTGCTGACGATGCATTCGTCCATCTCGGACCCAGATGCCCTGTTTTTGATGCTCTGCAGCCCGGAATAAGCCTCTTTCAAATCCGACAACTGCCCACACAGCGTACTCCGACATTTGCTGGCCGAAATGTTTGCCAGAGTAGCGACAGATCGGGAACTTCGGGGGTTCCTGGGGGAAAAAGAAATTCACATTTAATGATCGTAATCCTCAGAAGGGATGAAAACCGATTTTTACGAATGGATACGTTTAAAGAAGTTTCAGTTCTGCAAACGACTCGGAGTCCAGGAGGCTGAAAATTTATAAAAATAATCATACCGTACAGTTATTTACGCGAATACCGTACAAAATATATCGTTTCTTACACAGTACAAGGAAAATACTTTACGTGCTACAGCAGATGTGTTCAAAGATCTCAAAAACACGTATAGATAGCGATGTCAATGGGGGAAGGATGCTATAAACGAACGACGATGAATCGAAGAATTTCTGTCGGATTCCAAACATTTCGAGATGGAGGAAAAAAATATTTTACAGATAAAGACAACACAAACGCTTGGGGAAGCATAAATTCTACGTATAAAGGAAGACAACTGGAAGAATTCCTGCTAGACTTCAAACATGAGGGAAACGAACTACGAGCACTATGAAGAAATTTTCATACGTATAATCCGCAGTGAAGCTCACCATTTCTTCGCTTCACGCTAATCCGACAAACGAAAACGAATTAAAAAAACCGTAACATTTTCAACAAGTCCTTATTCTGGGATGAAAAAATAAATCGATATTTGACAAAGGCAATACCTTCGCGTGATCAATGAATGTAAATAACTTCTCCACACCAGCCCAGGTGAGATGCGCCCATTTCAAGTTCGGCAAGTCGTACATGGCTTGCCCGAGAAAATGCGCGTCAATCACAACGAACTCGACCGTCTTCAGCTTTTCAAGCACTTCTGAAGTCAGCTTCGTTTTCAACAGTTCCCCGAATGACTGGGTTTCGTGACCTGAAATGAAGAAACCTCTCTATAGTGACATTCAACTTGTTGATTTTCAAATATACTGTACACTTGAACCTCGATAACGCATATGCCACCCCAAGTCGAAATTGTTATTATTTTTTTCAAGTGACTGTCCCTTAAATAGAAACGAAGCATCAGAAACCTCGCTCACTCAAAGGTGAGGTTTCTGAAATCAGACCTCCACAACTCAAATTTTCTGGAGAGACCTTTTCGCTATTATATTACGGTATTCACACATGCAAAAGAAAATCAACAAAAATGCACTTCGAAATGTTTTCAAAAGAAGAGAAAAACGAACATTTGACTCGAAATTCAGCATGTATAGTTAACTCATTTGAAAAGTAATTCAAGGCCCATAACATCAATTTCCCGTTATTCTCCTCTCGTTCCCCCAACTCGAATTTTTCGCCGATCCCTTAAATTTGAGGAGGTACAACTGCATATTATTTTTTTATTTAAAAAATTTACACTCGCCTTGTACTCCAGGAGACGTGATTTTGACAAAATCCACGTCAGGCATTTCTTTCGAAAGATAGTCCGTTAGGTCGGGAAAAGCTTGCGAAAGCACAAATATCTGCGGATGCTTTGCCATCTGTAGAGCGAATGAACACATTCTCGCGTATTATATTCCAGAAATCAATAATCAGGATATGTTAATAAACAAACCATTCACAGAATGTGGAACAAATGGAATCAAAAGACATTAGCCGAACAAACAACATACATTAACTACCACAAGACGAGGAAAATCCAGCGCACAAACTACGCTTCCAAATCCAGGCAATCAATTCAACCGAAATGAAATTCCGTGTTTGCCCAAGAAAAAAAAAATCCTTTCTTACTGTTCGCATCGAAAAGCCAGAACACAGGATAACATATGTCGGGAACGTGAATTACCCCCATCTCCAAGGCACTACATCTGGCAGTCAATCACAGTACATCGTCCCCCTCACGATCATCAGCAAATTCAAAAATAATTCCCACAAAACGCAGAAAAATTTCACGATTCAACGCGGAATTCATTATGTAAGCTCAAGCATTCTGGAGAAATATCCACACCAAATGCACACGAGCGCAATTGATCTTGCATCACACGGCACCAAAAATAAATTCGCACAAAATAAATCACTCTTCGAACAAGAAAAAAATCCCACTATCGTTTCCAACAAATAATATGATCGAGGAAACAAAACATGAACCAGAGTATTTGTATTTGTCTAATACGATTCACAGTACCAGCTTCAAAGCATCACGTTTTTTTTAAAATCTGGAGTGAATACGTTTTCATCTTTAAAAATTTCCACATTTCTAGCAATAATAAAAGCACTTGAAAAATACAAATATTGAATCACGAATAAAGGAGTCACCTTCCCAGATTATTCAGCATGAAAAAAAAATTTGATTTGCCTCAACACGCATAATTTTCCGCTTTTCTCGTAATTCCTGTGACGAATACGCGTTATTCATTGAATACGCGTTTTCCATTAAAAAATATTCTTTCACGAATGCAGAAGATTTTCAGTTTCGTCCACACTTCATAAAACGTATCAGATATTAGACGAACTCATTCCCTGCACGATTTCGTAGGGCAAAAATCTCGCGACTAGTTTTCTCCAGTATTCATGAACAACGTAACAACAAAATAAACAACAGAAAGTTAACTCATCACGGTCATAATAGTACAGTACGCGAAAGAAAATTGCGACCCGAAATATCCGGACGGGAACTAAAATTGAATAACTTGGCAACGCTGAGTAACACCAACAATTCCTGGTATCCAACCAACCCATCCAAATCCCATCTGTTCAGGGCTCTCCAATGTGTAGTGGGAATATCTGTCCAGATGCCTAATGCAGAAGTGCCAATCCAGGGTGGGTAGAATAAGGTTGTCATTCCAATACCGGAATATAGTTGTCAAGGCTTTCCTGGAATGAACTAGTGAAAAAATCGTCCCTTCCTTTACAACTGGACCAACATAAAACAGCCAAAAAATCTTTGAAGTCAATCAAAAAATTATTCTTTGCAAAAGAAAGGATTATTCTGGTACATTGATATCAAAAAAATGTGTTTGTTGAAAACTGGAGCAATGTCATCTGCCAGAACTGGAGGATTATTGTAGCAAAAAAGGAATTATCCGGTCAAAAATCTTTTCCCTCATCCTACCAAAGGAAAACCTCAGTGGCACAAGAAACTTTTTGGCCCAAGAGGGGCAACTTTTGCAGGGAAAAGCCTGCAGCAAAACGGGATTTATAACTTTAAAAGCCAGGTGCAACAAAGTTGCCCCTGGTTCAATCCCTGGGTGTCTGTGGCCTGTACAAGAGGGCTGTGCATTAAGCACAGCAAAATAGTCCAATATCAGTCTTTATCTGTGCAAAGTAGTCTCTCTTCTGAAGTCTTGTATAGTCTCCTTCCTAAATTTAAGTCCAGTCAATCAGTAGCAGTCTACTCAGCAATCTTGAATCCTTTTTATCCATTTCTGATTCCTGCCTTATTCCAGTGACCTCTTGTGATGCTGATGGGACCTGTGATGAGCCAGGGATGCCTAGGCCCAACTTCCTCTTAAAAAGGAGTTGACACCCAGCAAACAATGAGGGCTTGGGAGCTGGAAGCATGATGGTCATGGTGTGTTCTCCCTAGTGACACACACCATGTTCATCATGCCTTCCACAGTTCCCCACGCCCAGCAGTTTAAGAGATTTCTGGCCGTGAGGAACCCCCGTGAGCAAGACCATGGTGGGGGAGTTCAGAGACAGTGGCAAGAGGGAGTCATAGATGTTAACAGCGCACAACATGGTGGCTCCCATGAATTCTGCCAGCCCTCATACTCATCATCCATCAGGGGTATGATTCAAATTTGCATGCCTGGAATTTTTTCAATTTTTGAAAAGTGTTCGGTGTTCAACAGCTGCACCTTTATGAAATCCTGTACTGGAAGAGAAAATCCTGCAGTCCACAAATTCCCTTAGGCCAATAATACTGTAGATCTGTGAAAGATACGGGGTTGCGTGCACTCATTGGTTGCACTCTACTCCTGCCCAGTGAGCAAGAAGTAGTCCTCTTATATCCAAAAATTACCCAAATCCAGAAAAACTCTCCAAAAGCACTCCAAATTTCATCCAAGGCATGCTCAAGGTATCCAAATGAAGTCTGCACACATCCAAGGACAAGTCTTCATTCTGCAGGACACTCCTTGGATATATACAGACTACAAGTCTGTATATATCCAAGGAGTCTCCCTTCTGCAGAACACTCCTTGAATATATGCAGACTACAAGTCCAGTTGGGTGACTGTTTGAACTTTTGGGCTGATGTGGCAACAGTTGCAGAATAAATGGAGATCATCTCAAAATCCAATGGGCATCCCCCACAAAAAATCTGAAGGGTTGATTATTGTAGTGTGGCTGTTAGTGGTGACTGGTCTGCCCAGATTAGTGATCCAGATTCTGTGTTCCATTTTGTGATGCAAGCCCCCACCCATACAANAACCGAAATGAAATTCCGTGTTTGCCCAAGAAAAAAAAAATCCTTTCTTACTGTTCGCATCGAAAAGCCAGAACACAGGATAACATATGTCGGGAACGTGAATTACCCCCATCTCCAAGGCACTACATCTGGCAGTCAATCACAGTACATCGTCCCCCTCACGATCATCAGCAAATTCAAAAATAATTCCCACAAAACGCAGAAAAATTTCACGATTCAACGCGGAATTCATTATGTAAGCTCAAGCATTCTGGAGAAATATCCACACCAAATGCACACGAGCGCAATTGATCTTGCATCACACGGCACCAAAAATAAATTCGCACAAAATAAATCACTCTTTGAACAAGAAAAAAATCCCACTATCGTTTCCAACAAATAATATGATCGAGGAAACAAAACATGAACCAGAGTATTTGTATTTGTCTAATACGATTCACAGTACCAGCTTCAAAGCATCACGTTTTTTTTAAAATCTGGAGTGAATACGTTTTCATCTTTAAAAATTTCCACATTTCTAGCAATAATAAAAGCACTTGAAAAATACAAATATTGAATCACGAATAAAGGAGTCACCTTCCCAGATTATTCAGCATGAAAAAAAAATTTGATTTGCCTCAACACGCATAATTTTCCGCTTTTCTCGTAATTCCTGTGACGAATACGCGTTATTCATTGAATACGCGTTTTCCATTAAAAAATATTCTTTCACGAATGCAGAAGATTTTCAGTTTCGTCCACACTTCATAAAACGTATCAGATATTAGACGAACTCATTCCCTGCACGATTTCGTAGGGCAAAAATCTCGCGACTAGTTTTCTCCAGTATTCATGAACAACGTAACAACAAAATAAACAACAGAAAGTTAACTCATCACGGTCATAATAGTACAGTACGTGGAAGAAAATTGCGACCCGAAATATCCGGACGGGAACTAAAATTAAATAACTTGGCAACGCTGAGTAACACCAAAATTCCTGGTAGCCAACCAACCCATCAAAATCCCATCTGTTCAGGGCTCTCCAATGCGTAGTGGGAATATCTGTCCAGATGCCTAATGCAGAAGTGCCAATCCAGGGTGGGTGGAATGCGGTTGTCATTCCAATACCGGAATATAGTTGTCAAGGCTTTCCTGGAATGAACTAGTGAAAAAAATCGTCCCTTCCTTTACAACTGGACCAACATAAAACAGCCAAAAAATCATTGAAGTCAATCAAAAAATTATTCTTTGCAAAAGAAAGGATTATTCTGGTACATTGATATGAAAAAATGTGTTTGTTGAAAACTGGAGCAATGTCATCTGCCAGAACTGGAGGATTATTGTAGCAAAAAAGGAATTATCTGGTGAAAAATCTTTTCCCTCATCCTACCAAAGGAAAACCTCAGTGGCACAAGAAACTTTTTGGCCCAAGAGGGGCAACTTCTGCAGGGAAAAGCCTGCAGCAAAACGGGATTTACAACTTTAAAAGCCAGGTGCAACAAAGTTGCCCCTGGTTCAATCCCTGGGTGTCTGTGGCCTGTACAAGAGGGCTGTGCATTAAGCACAGCAAAATAGTCCAATATCAGTCTTTATCTGTGCAAAGTA
>CAJPEX010004724.1:2947-18082 GCA_905338405.1 Notodromas monacha | reverse complement strand
CCCCCCCCCCCCCCCCCCCCCGCCCCAAAAAAAAAATCCCACCTCCACATCATGATGAAAATTGACCATAAAATTGAAAGGAACTCTCCACTGTTCAAGGTTAAATCCTTGGATGGCAGAGGGTTCCTGGCTGTCCTGCGCCAAATTTGGGCTTTTTGGGGATGGTTCATATCAGTTTGACCAAAAGATCACTGAAATGCAGCCCGGTTTCCAAGGCCAAAGTTGGGAAAAATCTGGAGAGGATAAATCCATTTGTAGTCCAACATCTCTATTGCTAATTTGTATGCAAGGAATTCCTAAAAAAGAAACCACCATAAGTGACGATTTTCTTGGCAAAATTTCTTGCAGGATTATAAAAACATATTGGACCATTTTCTGACTTGGGCCTTGGTGCAAAAATGGAATTTTCAATTTTCAGCGCTCTGGGGCACAAAATGTCACAAAATATCCAAACTTTGCTGCGCAAGGGTTAAAGTGAACAGCTTCTGCTTTTGCATTTTAAATTTCAAGCTTAAAATGAAAAATAAGTAAAAATCTTTTGAAAACATTTTTTGAAGACATCAACTTTGATCATTCAGAGGATAATATTTATAGAAAAACTTGGTGAAATTCACATTGAAATGGCTCATACAAAAAACTGAATAAAAACTGACTTATTGTCCCGTCTCATCTGCTTTACAAAATAAGTGATCATTGATCAATAGTAATAATAATAATAATAATGATAGTAATGCCCCGACTGGAACAAAGTGGGACTGATTTAAATTCACGACCAGTACATAAGCCCGCGTAGTACACCTACTTCTTTTCAATTCTAAGCCTCTCCAAGACTTATTCTGTGACTGACCGTGACCATATGCTGTGAGACGGAGTTATACTCGGGGATGTTGCCCAATTATCCGAGCTAATGCTGGCCCGGAAACCATCTGGTACGAACAGTGGAAATCACAGTGAAATTAAGTCAGGGAAGACCCGCTTTCCCGACTAACGTAATCCTTGGCCACTTTGGTTATGAAGCATGGGGCGATTGCGAGTCGTGAAGCGCCTGAGGGGCTGCCACAGACCCTTTTTCTTTATGGACTGTATTTCTCGTGTCAAACTCGGAAGTCAATTTATTTTCAAAGTTATGAAACGTTTGACCTCATTTAGACTCAGCTGTTTGAAAAGCTGGCATAGTGGTATCACAGGAGTTTGTGTATAAAATATTTTTTATGGTTATGTGAATGTTTAGCATGGTTATGCATTTATTTGATTTCTCCTCCAAGATTCCCTCTAAATTGTTTCATTGAATTTGAACATTATGTGGGAACAGGCTGAACATATTGTGCTTCAATTTGTAATCATTAACTGCCTGGTGTTGAAATTTTTGGTTTTCTGCCATCCTGAATAAAAGGATGGCAGCTCATGCACTGGTATTATTCAAGCCTTTATTTTACTGTGATGTACAGTGAGACCCCCACACGTGGACACCTTGACCTGCAGACAATTTGACATAGGGACACTTATTTTCTAATGAAAAATTAATAAAAAAGGCCCAACATGAGGACACTGACATAGGGACATTTTGTCATACAATTTCAAAAAAAAATTGCTGGCCAAATTACAAGAAACTGATATTTTCAACCCTAAAATTGATGTAAGAAAAGTTCTTCTGCATTCCTCTCACCAATTTACCATCCATTTAGCTAATTAAGAAAATAACCTCCAGCTGAGAGGGACTTTCTTCTCGCTTTTTTACTTGGATGTTATTCTTTACAGAGAATGCCAACATTTATGTGTACTCTGCAGAGGGATCAGAATTCAATTCCCTAAGTTAAAGAGTGTCCCTAAGTTGACATTTCAACTTAGGGACACTCTTGATGCACCAATTATGTCCACATTTTGGGGTCTCACTGTATTTTCTTTTGACTTCTTTTATCATTCGTGAACCTTATCTTGAAAGCTGACAAGGGGCATATAAAGCTTGTAAAATCAATCAAGTAATATACATAGTCTTAAAATAATGCATTCCAGGGCTCTTGAAAAGCACAAAAAACAATTGAACCTTTGGTTTTCTAAGAATGGCATTCCATTGCTGTTCACATTCAAAGGAAAACAATTAAGAATGGTGGCACAAAAAATAACTACAGTACCGAACAAAAAATGTTTAACAAAAACATAAACAATGCCAAGAAATTTGGCGGAATTACCTGAAACAACCAAATCAAGAGAGTTCGTGAGCAAAATTTGAGCAGCAGCCACAAAAAAATTACTTGGCAATTTCTGTCACCAATGCTCAAGTTTTGAAACATGTTTTCAAAGTATGCAATGTGGAAGTTTGATGGGGTGAGGATGAGGGAAATTTTGTGATCATTGCGAATGCTGAGAAGTGAATAATAAAGCTTGTACAGTGTATATCAAGCAATAAATCAAAAGACTATAGGGCATTATTTATAAAAGCTTAAGCTGAGTTCAAGTTTTTGATTTTCTGTTGCATTGAATCATCCTGCAAATGGCACCACGTCATCAACCCAGTTATAATTGAAGTTTCCCGGTATTGTTTCCTAACAAGATTCCCAGCAGTTAACCTAAAGCCGAGAAGCAACAATATGTGTTCTCAAAGGAATGTCAACAGGCGGCCTCTTGAACCTGGAACAGCAGGACACCATGTGCAGGAAAAACCCAAGTAAAGCGGTTCTCAGCACACTAAGAAAAAAAAATACATATCTGAAAGAATCCTGCAAAAACTGGGTTCACGGAGAAAAAGAAAGAAAAGAAACAAAAATAAATCGAAAAATAACAGGTCGGCGTTCGTCAAACCAAGCGCGACGTTTTGTGTGTGATAATGAACAAGAAGCGATCCTTCGGCTTGTTACTCATCTAAAAAATCCTACTTTTTTCTTGTATTTTTTTTTCTTCTTTCCTCTCCTTCTTTATAGGTTCTCTTACATGGATTCTTCTTTTTTTGTATGGTTTCATTCCCTCATCGCCTTGGTTGAAGACGATAACGGCGTGAAATCAGCGGACCGGAACCGAGTAAGGAAGGAAGCTTCCTCTCGTCCTTTCATATCCCTCTTTTTTATGTTGTTCCGGTGCTTTAAAGAGCGTGTTGGTCCGGATGTTATTATTTTTTGGCGCAAGGGGGGAACCTCGTTATCCGAGACGACATACCGGCATCATCATTATCGACTGACTCATTAGACGCAACTCATTGAACACGTCACATTGGAGCAGGGATCACGAGATTCAATAATAAAGTGAGACCCCCACATCCGGACACCTCGACATGAGGACTATTCGACATATGGACATTTATTCTTTAATAAAAAATCATTTAAAAGACCCAACATTGGGACACTGGCTTGACATATAAGGACATTGCATGTTAAATTGCCGATACATTTTTGGTAAATTGACTTTTTGCTTAATTGTAAGAAACAGATATTTCCAAGCCTAAGATCTATGTAAGAAAAAGGCTTTGGTACTTTTCCCATCACTTTCTAACCCATTCAGTTAATTGAAAAAAATTACCTATAGTGAAGGGGGACTTTCTTCTCTTTTTGTGACTTGGATGTTATTTTTACAGATACCAACATTTCAATGATCTGTGCAGTGGTATACTATTCAATACTCCAAATGTTCTTATTTGGTTTAAAAGATATTAACTGAATCAAACTCAAGGGGCAAACAAAATTTTTTCTCAAGTAATTCTGAAGAATATTTCTTCCATAAAACACCAATAAAACATTATATGATTTAAGTCTAAAGGAAAACAAGACTCAACTTAGTGACACTCTTGATGCACCAATTATGTTTGCATCTGGGGTCTCACTGTACTTGGCATTTTATTTGAAGGAGTTTTTTCAAATTTTCAATGTTGTTGTGAGTTTGATGGAAGTGAATTCGCCAAAGTGATGGGTCAAGTTTTGAAATAATTTTGTGTGAAAATTATGCGGGATGAACAGTGTAATAGGAAAAAGGGTGGGATGCTGTTCTATCGCTCATCTTGACTTGTTCGAATATTTTTCGAGGATTAAATTTATGATTTCTTTAGCTTTCCCATTTTAGCAAAGAATCCACTATAATTCGATTCCAAATTTATTCGGGGGACTTCATGCAAAATATTTTTCAATAATGTGATTGAGGCTGGTCTTCAGAAAAAAATTGATTGAAAACAGTCAAACTGGTTCAGATTGAATTATTGTTCTCACACGCTGGAGCAACTTGAAAATCATCCTTCACTCAGAAATTGCTCATGCCGTGGTTTTGAATTGACGAGCGATTAAGTTTTTACGTCTGGAAACAATCTCTCAGCTGATGGATGATGAGAAAATTACCCGATATTATATGAGCTATTATTTGAGCCACGAGCTTAGGAACCCTCAAGCGTTGAATTTATTTGGCTGTACTTGAAAAGAAAGAAGTTTCAGATGATGTTTCCTATTGAAACATTCATAAAAAATATAACCAGAACTTTTCGCCACTCTGTAACGTGAAATCAAAAACAGAATAATAAGATGTATTCTTAGAAATGGTTCCGTAGATGCTAACCAGGACAAAAAAATCAAGGAAAAAAAGATAATTCGTCATGCTTTTATCACAAATAAGGGCCTTGAGTTAAAAGGGATGACGGCCAAAGATTCGAGCAGAAATCTCCCCCTGTAGCTTGTTCAGGCTATTAACATGGTAATAAATAAATAATTTTCGTAGTAGATAAATTATGAGACTCACTAAGGATCATTTTCAAAAATATAAACTCACTCAAATACAATTCGTCGACGATTTTTTACGATCACACAAATTTGTTGGTCATGATTCATGAATACGAGAAAATAAGACTACAAGCAAATATAAGACACACTTTCATCATAGAAATTTGAAAAAAATCAGAGATTGGAATTTTTCCTAAATATTTACGAATGTTCTTCAAAAATATCCCGCGGAAATATTGCGTGATTATTTCGAGGGTTCCTTTTATTTCATATTCTTTATTTAGATGATTTTTTCTTCGAAAGTTGCATTCGGTCTAAAAATAATATAAAAGCACTCCAGTCTATAATTTCAAAACTAAAACAACATCAAGTGAGAGAGACAATTTAATATAAATCCGGTTTTTATTTTCGAAGACAATATTTGCTAGAAGAGCTACGTATCAAACTCGAAAATGCAGCTCATCATGCGTATTTTTAATCAAATTTTGGTATAAAAAAGTGCAATTCGAATTTTCATGAAACAGAAGATTGCAATGAAAAAATACCACCTTATACTCCTTATTCTTCTATTGCAGAATTTCCGCCATGACCTCGATTGCTTGGCAAACTATCGATCAAAAAGTTATAAGGAAGATCCACGGAACTATTCTTCCTCGAAAATTAGACGTTATAGCGAACGAACTGGCCTCCGAATTTCAAAATGAAAAACAGTTTGTATATAAAAGAATGATGGATGGCCTTTTCATCGCTCGTCAAGCACGTGGCGAACCCAGAAAAAAACTATATTCTTCCATACAAAAAGAAATGAAGCAGATGAAGAAGCAACGGAAGTGTCAGCGAAAAAATTATATTCAACTCTGGCTATTCTTTGCCATCTCATATATAGGCAAGGGCACATTTTCCTAGGTCGCAAATAATGACGGGGAGAAGAAGAAGAATGAAGACGTCATCCCCAGTTACTTCACCAAATTATCCACATGTAATGCTCCAGTTACGAGACCGAATCGTTTTCCGAACAATTTCCGCGTAATTTCTCGGAGTCACGCTCCTTCGTCTAAGCGACGGAAATTCGCGTTCATGAAAAAGAGCTGGGACATGGTCTCATCACCTAGCTGCTGGGGACCTTTCAAAAAGTTTCAAAATACACCCACAGCAGGCATCATTATCATCGTCAGGAACTTGTTTATTGTCAACTGGTGAAAATCCATGGCAAAAGATTCGTAGGTATAGTGACCATTTTTAAGGTCTGTTAAGGCAATTTTCCCCAACGTTTTTGCAAACTCTGTATATGACTCTCCTCTCTCTTCAAATCTTTATATTTTTATTTGGTTTGCGTGATTGTACAAATGGAAATCTTGATTGAATTTTGTGTACCCTGAAAAGAGGCAAATAAAGTGTTCTGTTCATTCATTCATACAAATACCCATGTGGTAACTGAATATATTTGAAAGTATTTTTATTGAAGTATATTTTAATTTCCTTGGGCTATGGACAACAACTCCCAAAAAAAAATTCTGCCAACCAGCAAAGTTTCATAAAATGTTGGCAGATTCACCAAATTTTGGCTTGAATCCCATTAGGCACGTATTTTCAAGAAAAATTTAGGCAAGAAAGTTATAAAACAAATTGAATGGTTTGCTTGGAGAAAGATTTCACTGAATGAAGAAATAAAAAAATGTTTTTCAGCTGGTGAAAATTTGTCTGAAGTGTTATTAGGAGAAAAGCCAACTTTATTTGTTTTGACCAGAGAACTTTACTGCCATTCTCCATCTGAAATTTTGGATAAAGAGAAGAGACTTCATTGCAACTTTTTATAAATGTATTATGCTGAAAAATTCCAGCTGACCAGCGAAAAACCTCAGCACACTGACGCCAGTCTGAGGACCATGTGTTGGGCAACACTGTGTATAGAGACTGAGTGTCTCAACAAAGAACAGAGGATGAAAATAATGAATTTTATACGCAACAATCAACCTGGGATAGGCTGGGTGCCTGGTTATATGGGCTTTTTATTATCTGAAAAAGCTTTTGGTTTATTAATGGCCAAGTAAAGAATCTAGCAACTCAGTGAAGCTTATTGACACACACAAAACTATAATAACACAAACACAAGGTAATCTCACAAAAGTTTGCATGGTTAACCTTATTAATGGTATCAACAATTTTCAACATCAAACACAACAAATTTCAAGACAAATATGTTGTGCTGTAATTTGTGATTCAAACTTATATACAGCTCATCAACAGAAGTCATTGATTATTAAAATTGAAATACGAAGGAAAAAATGACAATAAGTGTAAATATTTGGAATAAAGACCCCTTTGAATGTCAATTCCACAACTCACTTTCTTTCAAAAGAATGTGCCACTCCAAAAAAATCCATATTGCGCATCAATTCTCGACAAATACATTTCATACACTTCTCCAACACAAAAAAGAGGACATTGCAGAATTATGAAAAAATACATGGATAAAAAGGTATCTACTTTTGTGGAGAGACACGTTTCAAAAAAAAATTTTTTTGTGGGTCAACTAAAAATGTTACTCCAAAAGATGACACTCTAGAGAGGCCGAGAAGGTCGCGTCATCCTCTTTTCTGAGAACCGAAATGGCATCCTTCTTCTCGCTGATTATATCAGTTGTCATTATCATCATTATCGCCATCGCAATCATCCTAGTCGTTCTCTTTTGTTGCCAACAGGTCACTGCACTTGAGCATTTAGCGAGATGATGCGCTATTTTTTTTTCTTTTGAAGACTAGACTGGCTGTGGCATTTTTTTCTGCTGTTCGATGGTTTTGTCACGGCTGAGCTCACACATGGACGAAAGCACCGTTTTTCCCAGTGAATTTGCATTCTCAATTCGTTTCTTGGACAAACTCGATATTTTTGAGTCTATGTTTTTTTTTTTAATATGCGCGTGCAAATGCTGCAAATACCCGGATTTTGGAAATGCGAGCAGCGGGTAATTTGGAGTCAATTTATTCGTACAAGTAATATTGATGGCTGATCTACAATGGATTCTAGTCACTGGCTGTGAATCAATTAAAAATCAAGTAGAGTACCTTCGCATTGAAGTATTTTTGCGTTTCATGAATCTTTTTTCCAATTCGGACATGCGATTCATACCAAAAATTTAAAGTTGTATTTATGCGTATACTGCATACCGTAATTTTAAATCATTTCCGCATATTTTAAATCATATGGTGTACAGACCATATGTCGAATATTTTGATGAACTTAGGAATACTGTTAAATTCGAAGAAATATTTGAGTAGTCTTCCAGAATAGGATTAATAGCAGCTAACAAGTAACTCAATTTCATGCTCAGATAAAAAAAAGTACCCTCGCATCGCAGTTTTTTTGTCATTTTTAATAAATATCGCGAAAGTCGTTCGTACGATTTTTACAAAAAAGTAGATAATTCTATTCATGCAAGCATTTTGAAATTATTTCTACAAGCTGATACAACGAGTGGCATCCTTTATTTGTTAAACTTGCGAATGTTGCGCTATGAAAAAATTTTAGTTGATTCAAATAAAATAAAATATCCCCTACTGTGAAAATTAACCGGTGAAAGTTACTGACTTGAAGCGAATGCATGTAATCATGTTTATGTAGTAAAAAACTTTCTGGAAATTCAACTTCTTGATAAAACGTATGAACTCTCACTTCAAACGCATAAGATAGAATTTGTATTTCAAAAAATATTTAAAAATGCGCATATAAGAGATTTTGTATCAAAGTCTGATTGTTTCAATTGGACGTCTGGCAGGAAAGGAAGAGAAATTTCGCAAAAGCGAATAAATAATGAACCTGGTTTTTTTTTCGGGCATGAGGAATTTTCTGCAGATCTCGACACAGTCGAAAGATAATTTCCTCTCAGGCATGACTTTTCGCGGGGAAATTAAAGCTAGGAGTAATTAGACCAGAAACTAGTGTGTCAACCCCAACGGGCTCACAAAAGGAAAAGGGACGCTTGTTCTCGAAACTGCCCCCCCCCCCCCTAAAAGAAAGAAAAGAAAAATAATTTTCACATCCTCGTAATTAATTCTCTCACACTCATTTTTAGGGATCGTTGAGATTTTTGTCTTATTGAAAAAAAATAACGAAGGGACTGCACGTTCTATCAATTCATGAAAACGGTGCTGTTCGTCTTATGGTGGAAATCCTGTCCCTCAATTCTTTTTTATTCAGGGAAAAAACAAAACAATGCAAAATACTTGTGTATTCCCACAACTTCCTTGCTCAATGTTCCATGAAGTCCCGTCATCATGTGTACGTGATGTAAAATAGGGATTGCTTCTAAGTTCTTCCATATAACCATGTAACCTATTAATGCACTAAAATAAAGTAAAAGAATTTTTATTCAACGCTGCTTTTTATTTAAATTTTCATCTGCAAATAACAGCGATAATTGACTGCAAGAACATATGATGATTTCTTTCTATTTTTAAATTTTAAATTTCCAGTCACGAATGTGTAAAAGTTTCAAATATTTTTTGTAATAAAACGATCCTCTCACGGCTTCTATGCCAATCTTTAAATTGAAATTTTTTTTGGAAAAAAAGACAGAGTTTGAACTTATCATGGCACCAAATGTTTGCGTCAATGAATGATAGTTTGTAACCTATTTATGCATATATAGAGGTATTTCATTTTATCAATCAGAGAGTGAGTTAAATTTAAAAAAATGAGATGAAAGCTAATAGTCAACACTTTGTATGCTGGGGATGATTTCAAAGTGCCGATTAAGCAATTGTTTCTTGGTACTTTTAACGTCAATAAAATTAGACCAGAGTGCCTATAATAAATCAGCCAAAAATTTTGGGATGGATGAGTTGCTATTCTCAGGGTGTCGAATACAGTAAATAACCAATCTGAAAAAGAAACTCCATTCGCAATTTATTATCAAATTTAAAAAAATGCATTTGACAGGTCAGTAATTGGACATTAAATTGCACTGAAGTCAATTTCTTTGAAAAGGTTATAATGGAAGAAACTCTTTCTTTCTGGAACCAGAAAGCTCTTTTGAATGATCTGCCTTTAGAACATATTGTCAAAATGTAAGAACTGCTGATCATTTTGATTACTGCGGTCAGAATTCGTGCACAAATACGAGTATTTTGGAGCACAATCTTATGAAAAATAACCCAAAAAATTGAAAATATTTTGTTCATCATTGGTAAGGACCAGAGAAAATTATGTCGCTAGAACTCCCCCCCCCCCACGTGATTCAATGATGGTATTACGGGAAATCCCTGCACCAATAATTTCTTCCCAGGCACATAAAGGGAATATTTCATTTAATATCTTCACGGACTAATCATTACCTCCCATGCATTTGTTCTGCCCAATGTGCAGTTCTCAGGAATGGAATGAAATCACAGGAATTAAGGTCAACGAAAAAAGGGAAGAAAAAAAACATTATTCCAGGCACATCAGCACTGCTGCCAATTAAGGCTAAACCGATCCGACGTAAACCTAGTTTGTTAATCTCAAATATGTCTAGTTTAAGCCTGCTACACTATTTTTCTTGCAACTGACAAAAAAAGAATGAATCAGGACAAAAAATAGATCATCCTGCTGGTCTTTGAACCAGCAGCACACTAATGCGACTGGACATTATTACACTGAAGTAGTACTTCAGGAAATTTATGCCTCAGGTTCCTTCCGTGATGAAGGAGAAAATAAGAAGCCCTCAGGGGAAGGTGAACGACCAGATCCAAATAATCTTACTCACGTTTCGTCGTCACTGAATATCCACTTCACTATGTATGAAGATTTCACAAGACCAAGGGCAAAAATAAGCGAAAATTCCAATAAAATTAAAAATTCAAGGGACTCCCGCATTGCAGCGAACATAATCCGTTCCTGGATGTTTTTCTTTAAATGCCAAGTTTTCTTATCGCAAAACGCAATTTCCTTCAAGGGTAAATTATAGAAGATTTTATAAGTTCCCGACACTCACCAAAAGATCACAATACACATTCTTAAAACCTTTTTATTCAATTTTTAGTTTTAAGCATTCAAATTTGATCGAGTTTTCAAATTTAGTAATAAAGTTGAATTTTAATAATTCTCGAAAGTTTGTGCTCCAAGATTATCACTTCAGAAGAGGCAAAACCATGCTTTTTGTGATGGCTTTCTGGATTTTTTGTCTCATATAAAAGTTTTACTTCAGAAGTAATCAAAATTTGAGTGTTTTTGTGCTTAAAATTGTGCTGAGAAGCATTTTCGTTTTCTAGAGTCCCTCTCTTCCTCTTGAGAATTTTTTTTATTCGTAATTTTCGTTACGTTGGTTCTTCCGACTAATTTTTGAACGAAAAGGCTCAAAATGCATTTTTACGCGTTACGAAGATTAAAAAGGGAATCGAGAAAATAACTTCTTTAGAATTGCGTTTTTCTATTCTCTTATAAAGTCACTCGCCATTTTCTAGGACCAAAACAAACTCATAGCTTGGAAATTCTCGTACTCACGCTTACACATATTTTGTTTTTTCTATACGTTGGAAGTAGGTCAATCATGCTGTACAAGGATACAAAGAACAAGTTTTCTTAAATCGAACCATTTTCAAATCACTGCCATATTATTTCTGAATTTTTTCTCGTTTTCATCTCGCTTCTTATAGAACTTTTCTACGCAAGGACCGCGTTATTTCCGGGATGTGAGTCCGGAGCCGACTGATGGGCGCTCCAAGGAGCAGAGGAGAACATATGGCTGAGACCGGTGAGAATCGGCCTGGGCAAGGAAGAAAACAAAAAAACGAAAAAGCAGGTAAAGAAATCTGACCTGGATGCAACCAAACAGTGGGTTTAAATTCACTGAAGCATCCAACTTCCCTGGAGCGGTACTGAGTCTTTTGCACTTAATCTGTGTGTTCATGGTGCCGCTTTACTGATGCTGGACCTAACCCCAGTAGATTCTCCATACATAAACTGAATATTTAAGCTGGATCAAATACAGTATAATCTCCTTACGGTATATCCCCATTCAAGGAATCCTGGTTGATATACCTTGGGCAGCAAAGATGGAATATTTTTGCAAATCTTGTTGCACCTGAGAGAGGTGAAGAAAAAAATGAAAACAGGGGGTTAAGGGGAAAGTTGGGAAAAATCCTGATGCTTTTTTGCCTGGGTGCAGACAAATTTTGCAGTAAAAAAAAGAAAGATGATCAGTTAGGCTATACTGGCCATTCTCAGATTAATTGGTTAATCATGCTGTACAAGGATACAAAGAACAAGTTTTCTTAAATCGAACCATTTTCAAATCACTGCCATATTATTTCTGAATTTTTTCTCGTTTTCATCTCGCTTCTTATAGAACTTTTCTACGCAAGGGCCGCGTTATTTCCGGGATGTGAGTCCGGAGCCGACTGATGGGCGCTCCAAGGAGCAGAGGAGAACATATGGCTGAGACCGGTGAGAATCGGCCTGGGCAAGGAAGAAAACAAAAAAACAAAAAAGCAGGTAAAGAAATCTGACCTGGATGCAACCAAACAGTGGGTTTAAATTCACTGAAGCATCCAACTTCCCTGGAGCGGTGTGTACTGAGTCTTTTGCACTTAATCTGTGTGTTCACGGTGCCGCTTTACTGATGCTGGACCTAACTGCAGTAGATCCTCCATACTTAAACTGAATATTTAAGCTGGATCAAATACAGTATAATCTCCTTACAGTATATCCCCATGTAAGGAATTCTGGTTGATATACCTTGGGCAGCAAAGATGGAATATTTTTGCAAATCTTGTTGCACCTGAGAGAGGTGAAGAAAAAAATGAAAACAGGGGGTTAAGGGGAAAGTTGGGAAAAATCCTGATGCTTTTTTGCCTGGGTGCAGACAAATTTTGCAGTAAAAAAAAGAAAGATGATCAGTTAGGCTATACTGGCCATTCTCAGATTAATTGGTTCAGCCAAACCTAGGAGGGTTTTCCTGACCTTAAAAAACCTGAAAATGTGGGAAAATGCAAAAATGATCCAATTTTGTCCCACTATGGGAAAGAACCCTCCACTGCCCTGGGACATATGACAAATTCCTCTTTGAAGTCCCAATGTCTACCAAGTCTCAATGTTTGTGTAGCAAAACCTTTCTTCTGTAGTTATATGTATGTATATACAGTAGAATTCCCTTACAACAAATCTCATTGAAACACATTTCTCATTATAACAAATTTTTTATTGGTCCTGGCAGTTTCCCATTTATAGGAATAACGTTGTGAAAATCTCATCTAAAAAAACTAATTTTTGGCTGTAGTCTCATTATAAGAAATTTTTGTCCATCATTCTGTGTAAAGACAATATAGGATTGGTTTGATCTATATATGACAATAAATACACAAACGTGTAGCATTCCAACTTCATCAAAAAGGAAAGATTTCTGCAAAGAAATCTTCCTGTTCAAAACATACCTATAAAGATGATGCACAGTATTCTTTCAAAATTCAGTAAACCTCCATTCTGGATTATACGTCTTTCTTCCCAATACTGTATACAGTATATGTTTGAAAAAATTTACTTCGATCCACAAAAACATGCAAGTTTGAAAAACTTTATTCAGACAAAGGAAGCATTAGAATTTCTGTGCAACCCTCTTCCAAAGAAAGTGAAGTACTTGCAAAAATTTTCCCATCTTCTTCAATGTGCAAAAAGTGGGGAAAAAACAAGTCGAATGTCGAAGAGCACCTGGGCAGGACCGCAATGCGACCGCGTATAACGGAGAAGCCATACTGTATTACGTATTGATCTTTTAGCGTCCTCTATCGGGACCTGAAAGCAAAGCGGCATAGAAACGCCAATTCGAAATGTAGATGTCATGTCAAGGTACTCACGTGCAATCCTATTCAGTTCAAGAACTTAAACCATGGATATATTTAAACATAATTGTGGACAATCATCCGTTCTATTTCTTCATCAACCATAAAATTAACCTAAAAAGTTATAATCCCTTGGCTTCAACGAACTAGCTATAATAAAGTGGGCAGGAAGAAAAAATTATCCCAGAAATGCGTTTGGCAGTAGATACTGTGCAAGTAAAATCATTTGTAAAATACTATATTGCGATCACAACCTACACGTTATTGATGTATTTTTCAATTTCAGGATTACTGCAGTTTTGTTTGACAGCAGAAAAACCCTCATCTCAATTCAACATTCTGTATCTTAATTCAGGTTAAATAATTTTCCAGTAATTACTGTATAATACTGTTTTAAGAATGCATTTCGAGTTTACGAGAGATTTCACCAGCAGTACGAATTATTCTTTTGCCTAAACATTTGCTGTGTGTGATGCGAACGCTCATTCTTGTGGTGATGATGAAAAAGAATAACAATTTTGTATATAACCAAGAAAACTTTATTCATTTCGTGCCGAAAAAAAAATGATGGCGAAAACATGGCGTACGCGTTTCATAAATAACGCATTATGTTATGCTAAAAAATACTTTCATTCCGTATTTGGAAAAAACAGCGTGTTTCTCACTCAATCTTTTGTGCTGCTTCTCACGCCACAAAAATTCCATTTACAAATTGTAAACCGATTGCGTCTTCAACAACAAAAATCCCCAGTTTTGGATTTCAGCTTCATGGCTTCTTTAGTTTTCAGTTGAGCAGCTATTCTCAATATTTCGACAATCCTTTGGTCAACTGATGAAGCCGATTTCTGGCGGCTTTTGGTCCCCTTTGCTGAAGGACGACTGGCAAAAAGATCCTACGAACTGTAAAACGGTTGTTTAATCATTTTTATTCGTCCTAAAGTAAATACGATTTCCAGGGATTTTTACTGCACATGACAAACTAGCGACAGAAAATATGCGAGAGATTTTTCGAAAATATGTCGATGATGAGTAACACGAACTCATCATTGAAGGACTATAGGAAAGATTGAGGACTGCATGAAAAGAGGGAAATGAGAATATACTCGTAATTTTTTTAAACTCAGTATTACAGTACCTCATCAACTACTGAAATTAACGGATAAAGCAACGTAAATATCATATTCACATTCATCTCATTTAGAAAACATGAAAATTCACGATTAAAATCCCGTTGATCTTGTGTTGCGAAACTATTCGAATTTTCTAGGTTTTTTGTGAAAAAATTGCACTAAAAATGTATTCGAAGTTTATTCACTGTGTGTCAGTTTTCAGATTAAAATTATCCCAGATTTGCACATATATTAAAAGTTAAAAATTTCACGATTTAGTACAGTAAATTTCTGTTTTTTAAGACCAGAAATAATTTTTTCTGAATTATACTTGAGGACTCAGTAATTTTTTTTCTAACCCCAAAATTGTTAGGAAAATTCAAGATTAAAACAAGAAAGAAGTTTTCAGATTAGAAATTAGGAAGTATATCTAATAACTGTACATAACTGTGAAAAATAAATAATAATATTGTACATAATTTTTAAGGTTTCAAAAGGTTGTACTGGATTTGTTTTTTTTTT
>CAJPEX010004723.1:0-17863 GCA_905338405.1 Notodromas monacha | reverse complement strand
GTACAAATCGGTTCTCGATCTTGTAACGCTGGTAAAAAACGGGCCAATGCGTCGTCACCTTCCTGTGCACCGACAGCAACATTTTCCTCATCTTGAGGTAAATTGCGCAACAGCGCTCGATCCATAAGCTTCTCCAATGGTTCGCTTAGGATGGGATCCTCTATCGTATCTATATTTGATAGGGATTCGTATTAAAGTTTTTGTATCAAGTTTTATATTTTTCAAACTTGCCTTGTTCGTTGGTCGTATCATTTGAATTTTTGTCATCACTGACGTGATGTATTTCTGTAAATGTTTCACTCATTTTATTTTAGTTTTCCTGCGTAATATACAATAAATCAATTTTTGTTATTATTCTGTTCACGAAAGGTTGGCTTGAAGAACACTGGTACACATTTGTACTTTTCAGTTATTTGTTCTTGCCACCCTCCACAAGGGGTGAGTCCCTGCGAGAGTTGTCGCTCCCGCAAGGTTCAAGTGGGTTCTGGGGCTGGGGGGATCCTTATGGGGGAAGTGGTTCAATATTCGCAGTGAAGGGAATTTGGTTAGGGTGTAGTAACAGCTGCGCAATTTGACATACGTGCGCAAGTTCTTTGCGCAATTGCCTCTTCTGGCACAATTTGTTTTGCCTTTCTTTTATATGTCTGTTTCCAGACTTCCCCCTGTTTTACTTTGTCAATTTTTTGAGGGGGATGTTTTTCAAAAAGCGTCTTTAGGTCTATTTTTGGATCATTTCCTGTTTTTCTCTCAACAGGGGTATGTTGGACGCCTCTGCTGTTGGGAGTAGGAAATTCCATAAGATTTTGTCCTTTTTCTGTCAGCTTTCTGTTATAATGTTTTTGGAATGTAGATTCTTGCTTCCATCCAGTCAATTTTGCTATTGAGTCAAATGATCTGTTTTTGGCCCAAGCAAATGTTGCTGCTGCTGCCTGGGTTGAGCCTGGCGTATCTTGTATATTCATTCTTTCCAGGATATTTATCAGCCATTTTCTCAATGTGGCTTTTCGCACTCTTTTCCCATTATCTGCCCTGACAAAAAGGTATTCTGATCTACCTGAGAATTGCATCATAGTAATGTATCTCTCCACTAGGTTGATTGGACAGATTCTTTGGTCTTGGGTATACTGTGCCACAGTTATGCCAGATCTTGCCTTTTTTGTTGCCATTGATGTTTTTTGCATTTCCAAAAATGGTATGAATAGATCTTGGCCCTCTCTTCAAATGTCTATTCCTAGTTTTGAAATATCGTCTACTCTGAGTCCTGTGGCTAGTGCTAGGATGATCACCATTTCCTGAGCTTGTTCAGTTTTGATTCTGGATACGCTGTCTTTTGCAGATTTGTTAGTACTGTCTCTGCATCCCAGATTTTTTCTTTTTTCTCAAAGGATCTTGATGTTCTTTGCGCACCCTTCATGAATTGATTTAGGGTGTTTTGGTCAATGATGGACTCTCTCTTGTTTTCCATAAGCCATTGTACAATTGCCGTTTTTATTAGGCAAATATAGCTATACAAGAATTTGTTTGGGATGGCTGTAAAATTTGCCAAGAATCTCAATATGGTGGTGAAGTTCATATTTTGTACATTTTCTCCATTTTCTTGAATGAATTTTTAAAATCTGTTAACAATATTTTGATATTGTTTTAGGGTTGTTTCCGCTCTGGCTGCTTTGATAGTTTCTTCTACAATTTTGTCTAGCTTGGTAATAGAATAGGCAATGCTTGCAGTTGAGTTTTCCGGAGGTGATGGCAAGCAGTTGGGATTTGAGGTAGATATATTGCCTCTGCAAGGTTGGCTAATAGTATGGTTTGTGTTCTGACTTGAATGAGCATTGGCCACCATGGCTGGGACAGCCATACAGGATGTATCAGAACTGCTGTTGCCTTGTCCTGCTGAATTTTCCGCAGTACTCTGCTTAGAAGACCAAACGGAGGAAAAAAATATCCCACATTAACAGACCAATCTTGTAAAAAAAAGCATCTGTAAATATGGCTTGCTGGTCAAAATGCCAAGAGCAGTAGTTCTGGATTTGTCGGTTCTGTTTTGTGGCAAACCAGTCTATTTCTGGTATCAATTGGAATTCTTTATTAATTTTAATGAAGTAAGCCTCTTTCAATTTCCACTCTGCATTGAGTTTTGTTTCATCTTCTCTAGATACTATTTGAGTCAGTGCATCTGCAGGATTTTGCACTGATGGTATGTAAATTGCTTTTGCCCATACTTGTTGTTTTTCTAGAAATTCCCAAACCTTTACAATTTCATCATGCAGTCTTTTGACCATGCCTCCTCCCTTATTAATGTATGCCACTGCTGTTGTGTTATCTACTTGTAGTACAATATTGGCCTTTTTGAAATTTATTCCTTTGGCCTGGAAAGTCTCCAATGCAATTCTAGTGGTTTGGAGCTCCAAAAGGTCTATGGTTGCTTCATTATTGAGTTTCCAGGTGCCTGATATTTTGTGGCTTCCTAGAATTGCTCCCCAACCACCTGACATGGATGCATCCATTGTTATTCTGTGAGTCACTTTCTTTTCCTCAAAAGATTTTTTACATGGTGGATCTAATTTCTCCCACCATTTTATTTCGTCATCTATACTTTTTGCCAGATATATAGGTTGTTCCCAATCTTGAATTGGTTGTGGAAGGTCTGCCTTCATTTGTTCAAAATACCTGAAATGGGCGTGACCATATGGTATTGCTGGTAGACAACTCAAAATAAATCCTGACATCTGTGCAAATTTTCTGAGAGGGATACTTTGATCTTCCTTGAAAATTTTCCTCAATTTTTTGATACCTTTTTTTAATCTAATGAAATTTTCCTCTGGGAGTTCCAGGCATAATTGTTTGCTGTCTATGATGAACCCAAGTTGTTTTTGCCGTGTATACTCAGTTGAAGTCTCAATTTCTCTTTGTTAACTAGAAATCCTGCATTTAATAATAGTTGATGAAATTTCCCAGTACTGGTGTGGCATTCTGTTGTAGTTGGTGCCACTATGAGTGTATTGTCTATGTATGCATGTACTTGTATTCCCTGTTGTCTGGCCACTTTAAGGATTGCTTTCATTATAATTGTAAACAGTCTTGGAGCTTCTCTCAGCCCCATTGGGAGTGCTTTGAAGATATAATGTTTCTCCTCCCATATGAAAGCAAAATATTTCTGATGATCTGGGTGTAACGCTACATTATGAAACCCTTTCTGTAAGTCCAGAGAAGTCATGAGATCTCCCTTTTTAATTCCTTGTGTGACCAAATGTAAATTTTCCATTTTGAAGTGGTTGTATGGTACACTTTCTGAATTCACTGCTTTGCTGTTTAATATCAGGTGGAAAGATCCATTGTGATTTTTAACTGGAAAAATTGGGTTGATCACTAACCCATCATGCCATTTTGTTCTATGGATGATTTTGTATTTTTATAGATCCTGCACAAGTCTGTTTGTTGCTTCTTTTTCCTCAGCACTTTTATTTGGGGGATTGTATGTAGACAGATTTTTATCTGGTATTTTGTCAAAATTAATTTTTGTGCCAAAATCATTTGAAGGATCCATGGATCTTGCGTTATTTCTTCTCTCCAGAATTTTATGTGGTAGCGTAATTGTCCTCCAATGAAATTATTGGGTACCAAACTGACCTTTAGTTTCTTCTGCCCCTCCAGGTACCTCATCCCCTGAAGGGGTTTTGAGGTGTCTCCTCATTCTGACACCAAAATTTGTTTGGTTGGCCCTCCCCTAAAAAACGATTCTGATATTGATTTTGGGGTTGTGGCCATGTATATGGTCTGGATCTGTAACTGTTGTGACCACCATGCACGCTTGGAGATTTTCCTCTCCAACTTTGTTTTGAGGTCTTGGTTTCAGTGCCTGATCCGCTTTTTCCAGTTGCTCAATCTCCTTCACAAGATCCCCATCAGACAGATTGACCCAGCTTTCTCCAAAGGCCTGGGTTGGGATCCTATTGTTCTGGAAGGCTGCATGCACATTTTTGTTTGCATTGCTGTGTACATTCTTTTTCCTTTCTTCCTGGAGCATCATATATGATGCAGCCAGGGCTTTCAGTGTGTTGCCCATTGTATCCTGCAACGCTTCTGGTAGATTTTCATCAATGAACACTTTCACTATTCCACTGTTCACACACATCAGCATATTTTGTATTTTCTGCAGTGTTGCATCCACACTTCTTGATGGTTTTGTAAGTGTGTTCCATAGTGGGTGGTTGATTCTTGGCACTCTTCCCACAATGGTATTTCCCACTGCTGGCAGTATTTTATTATATTCTGCCACAATATCTTTTTTGTTGCAATTGGCCATTGTATTTTTGTAAATTTTCTTGACAACTTGTTTCCCAATTGTTCCCAGTGTACAGATTGGTTCATAATCCTCTGATGCTGGTAAAAATTGGGCCAGTGTGTCGTCACCTGCATGTGCACTGACAGCAACATTCTCCTCATCTTGAGGCAAATTGCACAACAGGGCTTGATCCATAAGCTTTTCCAACGGTTTGCTTAGGATGTGATCCTCTACCATATCTGTATTTGATAGAGATCTTTTATTAAATTTTTGTTATGTTTTGATTTTTTTTTTTAACTTGCCTTGTTCTTGTGTTGTATCATTCAAATTTTTGTCCTCACTGATGTGATGCACTTCTGTAAAAGTTTCACTCATTTTGTTTGACTTTTCCTGCAATCTAGGAGTATAAATTTTTATTATTTGTTATATTTACATCTTTCACAAAAGGTTGGCTTTTTAAGAACACTGGTACACATTTGTACATTGCAGTTTTTTTGTTCTTGCCACCCTCCACAAGGGGTGAGGCCCCGCTCAAGTTGTTGCTCCCGCAAGGTTCAAGTGGGTTCTGAGGCTGGGTGATCCATATGGGGGAAGTGGTTTGGTATTCACAGTGAAGGGAATTTGGTTAGGGTGTAGTAACAAGCATGTCTGCATTCAAGGTGCATATTGCTGGGTTATTTTTCTATAAGTCAAAGAAACATGTTTTTCTGACATGTGCAGAAAAAACTTGATCAGCTTGGATTTAAAGAGAAAACTTGACAAAAGCGTGTTGTATTCCTTCATCCCTCCGTATTTTCTGTCTGTCGTCGACAAAGTTCTTCAAATTCAAGCGATGCAGAAAAGTTTCGTTTTCCTTGTATATACAGCTAGGTGAGCGGAAAGTAATTGCAGTCGGAGAAATGCGAACAAAGAAACGTTCAGTGTGAACTGAAGTTGAGGGCTTGAATCCCTCCTCCTTCCAACAATTGTTGTCAAAGTAGAAAAAAAAGTCTCAGTGACATTCAACTGCCTGGCTGAGAACAAATTGTATCCAAATTATGGCGATTAGATCCATTTATTCGCTGATCGCATTGGGTACTTTAATCTTCAACCATTCCATCACTGCAGGGGATTCACGTGAGTCTCTCTTTTTTTGATCTGAACAGAAATTCATGGGGTAAACAGTATTTGTACTGTACATGAAAAATAATGGCAAGGAACCCTTTGCCATCCAAGGGTTAAAGAATTGGCTACATTAACGGGCCTCTGCATGGAGCATCCTCAATCAGGAATGGGTCTAAACATTGCATGCAAAGTGGAAAACTGGGCTTATCAAGATTTAAAATATTTCTTCAATTTTTTTATTTTACCCAAGGTTTTCAATTTGTAAACAGAAACCTTTTTAATTAATCACCTCCACATCTCCATGAAATTACTGTTTCATTTTCCACAGTACGTGGAATGTGTTCATTATAGGGGAAATTTCCAAACTTGGGCTTATTGGTTTCTGATAGTCATATTCTGTATAATTACTGTCTTGCAGTAAAACAAATCCGATTTATTTGATGGGTGAATGTTCAATGTTGGCATTTGTCTTTTTCCTGCAAATCAATGGGAAATTGTTTCCTATTGCAGCCGTATAAAATGTTTATAAATTTTCAAAATTTGATCTATACCATTCCAGGGCACTCAAAACCTTAGGCATCAGAATGAAAAACAAGCATTATCTTCTACTTAAATCCCTCAACTTTTTTCCCTTTATTTTTGAAGAATTTGACCTAATTTCACAGTGGAAATTCCTTTGGTTACATTATTTTGAAATTGTCATGAAGAGAAACTTCAAGAGTCAGTTGGTTTATTTGAGTCTAGTTAAATTTCTGAAGGAATTCTGAAAATTTTTGAAGGAATCCACGTTTTCCCAAGAGATTCACAAGTGCCTCACTAATTTTAATCATACCTTTATTAATAGCCTACTTTTTAATAGTACTGTATTCTAAAGTCTATATCGGAAGTCGATATCCTTCAGATAATTTGTGGAACCCAAATATTTTGATCACTAATTACAAAAAACACAAACTAGCACTGTAATAATGTATGAATGTTTTTCATACACATTACCAAAAAATCAAAGTTTGTTGAGTCAATCATCATAGATGCAAGGATGTATATTCCATGTCACATGTGCCTTTCCACTGAAAATAATTGCCATGCAACTAGGGGACAAATTCATCAACTTATTCAGGAATTTAAATCTTCAGTGACTTTAAATATTAGCTATATACATCATCATTGTTTACATGCGCAGAATTGAAGGTTTGGTTGAAAGTGTTGCGTGGAATAAAATGTTTTTTTTTTCAATCGCATAAGGTTTTTTCTGATCCCAATTCCCTTGCTTTCATCTCTTCAGAATTTTCATAGGAGAAAATCCTGCCTGAAAAATGCCGCGGCTGGAAAATCACAGGCCTGAGAATCTCGCAGAGGGCACAAAAATCCCACATTATAAGCATTAAATTTTTGGTAACAAACAGTGTACAATAATATAAATGCTATTTATATGTGCATCGTTTGCTCGAAAGAGAAAAGCGAGTCTCCAAACGGGAAATAAAAAAAAAAATGTTTGGCCCCAATCCGTTACAGTCATTCTTAAAGTCACGAATACCTTGCAAAAACATTATTGTTTAATTTAAAACTTTAAAAAATAGAATGATGCAAAATAGGTCGGTAGCATACATTTTTTAACAAATATTACCGTGTAAAAGAATTGAGATGAAATCAAGGTTCATATTGTATGAAAGTTTTCATGGCTTCTGTGTGAATACCCATATGCCTCTTTCATTGATTTGCAGATTGTAACACAATGAATATAATGAATATTTGATATTAAAAGCCAGTAAACGCTGGGTGCTGTTCATGCTGGTACTCAGCAAAATAAATGTCGAAGGGATGCATCGTGCGAATTTTGGCCATCATTCACAGCTTTCAGAGAAAAAAAAAATGGAGTCATCCAGCTCTTCCCAATTGGATAGAATGCAATTACCAGGTCAAGGACTCACAGAGTAGACTGTGTCAGGGTAACAGCAAGACAGAACAAGAGAAAACACGGTCATGCGAATCAAAATGAAAAAGTGACCTTCTTTCCTGTAGATGTTACCCGACCCTGAGTAATCAAACAAGTAAAGAAAACGAAATCTTGGCTTTTTTTAATATGTTTCAGTGTGAGGGAGAATGATTATCCTTGGATTCGATGGAACGAATTAATCGACCTAATTCTTCATCCCTGCTGAAATCAGGTCGAGGCAGGCAAAAAAAATGTTCGTTAAGGAAAGGCAGGCAGAAGTAAAACTCGACAGCTCGGCAGTCTGAATTCTGAATTTCGTTGAGCTTGCTGACTAAGTGCTGTCGAACAAACTTTGTTTTCCCCCCGAGAAGTTCGGCGTGAAATTCAATTTAATTGTCAAGTTAAACAACAAACTACTTATTCGTTCCAAAATGTTCGGATTCTCAAATATCCACTTGTTCATTGCACTTTTAATCCTCGCGGTCTTCAATGATTCCATCATGGTTTCTGCTCGTGAGTTTTTCGTCTTATTTTTTTCACATCAGTTGGCATTAGAAGTTCATATTCACTACTTCAAAACGTTTAATACAGCAAGCAGTCTATAGTTAGTTAGATTAGTGTGGACAAAAGCAGGAGATTTTTTTCTTAATTGAATTTAATCGAGGTAAGAAAGTACAATATAGCAATACTGTAATTTTTTTTCGTTCCAGACCCATCTCGTGCAATCAAAAAAAGACCAAGTGACACCTCGTCAGCATCTCGACAGCGACGATTGACAAGAATGACAACAGAGGACCAGGATGCCGCATTCCTGGCTGTGGTTTCTGCCAATTTTAAAAACGCTGGTCCTGAGCCGGTTTATTCTGGTTCCATCATATCCCCCAAGTAAGAAGTATTCACAAAATTTCCAACAGTTTTTTTAATCATTGGAAGGACTATACCAAGGTTATGTAGTATTTTTACTACTTTCCTCATGTGAAATAATTCGCTTTGTTTCACGTTCAATTTTTTAGTATTTAAATTTCGAATTCATAATGTGGATAAAATAAATCGGGCTTCGTTTTGGGGGGAAGGGGGGTTTCATTTTTCAAAGCAGCAAAAACCATTTATTTTAGAGCTTGAACGGAAATAGTTCTCGAGATAAAAAATGGTCGGAATAATACGCTTACAATTTACTTTCCGGATATATGCATAAACCGCAAAATCGGAGTCGCAAAAATTTTCAAGACAAATCAAGCTGATTAATTGATGTCCACCTCCACTGAGAGGAAAAATTAGTCTAATTTCGGCTAAATTCAAAAGTATCTGAAAAATTTTTTTGAAACCAACTGCAAAACAGAACAAGCCGTAATCTTTTAACCTTTAATGCGGAATTTTGAAGAATGTTCGTGTTTTCATTGGAAATGCCATAATATGGCTCGACTTAGTTTTATCTACATTTTAGAGAAAAAAGGCTGATTGGATGACAAAAAGTTTCTCTGGATTTTCCGAGCAATTATCGTCACATTCATCCGCACATGTTGAGATAATCATTCGGATTCGCTCGAATCTTTGAAAAATGAAAAATACAATCCAAGAATGCAATCCAGCCGCTTCGCAGTTGGATAAGTTTGAGATAATTTCTGCCTTACGAACTCGGCAGAACATTTTTACTCGCATTTACTGGTTCGCGAAATATTTTTTTTATCATTATCCGTGTTCCGTTGGTTTTCGGACATTTGGGATTAAATTTCAATGCACATCACTAAAAGAATGCCTCTTTTTAATACCAAAAAAAATGTCCGGTGTTCTGATATTTAATCTTCTTTTTGCATCTACTAGGGAACTTTCTTTATTTATTGGACTCATTCCGATTTAAACTTGCAATCGGGTCGCATCACAACCATGCATGCATATTTTTTTTTCTGCCCCCGTCAGTTCATTTTTACGAAACAAGCTCACAGTAAATCTGAAATAAATGGCATTCAAAACAATTTACCTCGTCTTTGTTTGAACGACCACTAAAGTTGCTATAATGAAATAAAATCATGAATGTACAAACTCACACACAAACCAATAAAAATTTATATATTTCTAAATTTTTCCTTTCAGATGCGTGCTGACATACTTCGACCAACTGACTCAAAAGTTTTGGGAACCCACTGGTCAGATTGTTGATGGCGCAACTCTTACAGCCGGTGTCCAATCGAGTGCTCGGCCTACTGATATTCAAACCCGGTTTGCGCCCATTGCGAACATCGTGCCATTTCCGGGACAAACGCCGGAAAGCCGAAATGACGTCAACTCTTTGTTCAGAAACAGTATGGCCCTGGTGAAAGTCGAACAGGCATTCATCCTGGGAACAGGTGTAAAGAGCATAAAAATTGCCAGAAACGTCGGCCCCAGTTTGTTGAATGTGAACAATCTGGGTATTTACACCCACGTCATCACGAATGAAGGTGAGTTTGATTATTTCATGCGATGATAAATTTTTATATTTCATGATGGTGACTTCAGAAATCGTTTTTGACATTCATGTTAATCCTGTACTCTATTATTTGATTAATTGAAAATTTTCGATGATATTATGGGTGAAATTCCATCTGATATTCCTGTATATTCAGCGCTGATAAAAAAAATTTAGAAGATAAAATCTGGAGAAAGGAATGCAAAGTTGCGGGAAAAAATAAAAAGCACGAACCACCCATTTATCATACCAACATTCAATTTTTTTTTTCGTGGGATGCTTTTTTCAGATAAGTCCAGAAGAATTCAACTTTGAATTGCATGAGGACTAGATTGACGCTAAAAGTACACAAAAATCATTTCAATAATAATCATTGTACCCATTGAAGCTGGGTAACTTGAGCCTCCCTGAGTTGAATTTTTTCAAGTCTTCTTTCAAAGTTGACATGGGAAATAGAAAGGTCATACAAACATAACTTGATGTGTTTTGAAAGGAAGGGAAGGACTAATTCGCAAATGTATCCTCGAACCCCAATTTAAGCATCTTGTCAACTAATTTAACCCTTGTGCAGTGAAGTTGGGATATTTTTGAAAAATTGTGTGTTACTGAGCAAAGGAAATTTTAAAAATCCTGCCTTTGTTTCAACACATAAGTCAAGAAAAATTCCAATATTTTTTTTTTCCTAAACCTGCAGAAAATTTTGCATGAAAAATAAAAAATAAAATCCCTCACTGGGTGGCATTTTTCCTTGGATTCCTGACATGGTAATCCCATGTCATGAATCCAGAAAGTTTCCTGAANAATATTTTCAGTTGCCAGAAGGATCCGCAGCTGTCCTCCGAGGATCCGACGACACACTCTACTTGACAGCGATGACCAAAGGGGATATTTGCAAAACGAGTCCCACCACTGTTTTCCTTGGATCATCCATGGCATTCTCGGATCACTTGGACACGATTTGCAACGAACCCGATGTCGACTGCGCAGAAGCAAAATACCGATTTGCGAGGAGAAAATTAAATGCTGTACTGTACTGAGAAATTAAGTACGGCAAATGGATCTGGCACAACCAGCGCCACCGCCTTCTTTTCCAGAGCTCAATCTTTAAGACCACATATGATTAAAAAGGATGAATTTCTGGCAGCCATTTTGAAAATTAAATTCATTTTGAAGTTTAAAGACACGAGGGCAGCAGTTGGAAGGATAATAACTTCAGGGGTGCCACTGAGTCTTCGACAGAGGTTAATATGTCTTTAAAATACTCATGTATTCATTCCAAAAGTTTTCAGAGAGGAAAATGCTGCAGAAACTCATTTGGCAACTGAAAAAATCCTTATTTTGACGTTCATTTACCGGATGTTGAACAATTAATGCAGGCAAACAAAAGAATCCGCGGGCCAAGGAATAGTATAGAAACATTAATCCTGGCACTACTATTTGGCCGTTTTGAACTCTTAATTTGTCAGGACTATGAGGGAAAAAAAACTTGTTGTACGTTGTTTTCATGCATTTTTCACTTCAATGCACGTGAAAAGATGGTGGATGAGTTAGCGAAGAGTTTTGGGGCTGATCCAAAACGGTTGTGTGCAAATAAAATCATTACAACTCCAAATTGCTTGTGCATGTCATTTTCCATTGATTCGCTTTGATTCCACATGACTTGCTCCCAAACTATAAATGAAATTATTTCGGAATTAAATAAGCTAATGAACTTATTTCCTTATTTCTGTGGATCCAACTTTGCTCAGCTGCTACCAATTTTTTGTAAGGTTTTAAACTTTAGAATTGAATTATCAAGCCTTACACCTTGATTGTGAAATGATTTACAGCATTGTTTTTAGATTTTGGATAAGGATAATTGAAACATGGCAATTGGCTGGTGCAAAAACCAACCAGGGATTTCTCCCCACTAGCACTGACCTTTCTTTGTACCACAAGTAAAATTCACAGTACACAAATTTGTACAAATGCAAGCACACAAAAACACAAATTGCAGTTTACAAAAATAAGTACAACACAAGTTCAAAGTACCAAAAAGAAGCTCCGGTAATCCAGTGATGGAATTGAACCTCCTTTTATTAGCTCACACAATTTCAATATGTTTTCCCAAGTTTTGTCAATAAATTAAAAACGCTGATGTTGTCAAGTACAATTTAAAAACGCGTATGCTGTTTCAACACAAAGGTTTTGTAGAGTTGAATTTCAATGCAGAGTTCCTGATTTTTTAGCAGCACAAATTTCAGCAGGTCAACCTCTCAATCACAACTGTTTTTTGTTCCCCAATTTTTGGGGCTTATATACCAATTCTGTTCCAGTTTTGGCAGGTTTTTCCAGGTGGCATATCAAAAACACCAGATGGTGGCGTTTGCTGGTTTTGTTGGGAATTTTACAATTTCATGTTTTCCCAAAAACCTGGGGTTCATTTATTACTCAACAAACTTTTCTAAATTATCTGTGCTGAAAAGTGAGCTTGTTGAAGCAATTGGTTTTACTGGGGTACTTAAGTAATTCTTGACTGCTCAAAAAGTCTTGAAATTTGAAGATAAATTGTTTTAACTGAAAGAGGAGACAAAGTTTGGTGCACGTTGCCAGCAGCTGGCCAAGTTTTTTGCACTTTTTGAGGGGTCAATAAATGAGGAATTGGTTTCCCCTGCGGATAAGAGGTGCCAACTTTTGGCAATTGTTTTTGTCCCAGTTCCAGTGGTCATTCCCTTTTCTTCTTGGCATTTTTTTGTTTTGCCAATTCATCACCCTTCTTATTTTTTTAGGCCCCCCAGTTCTGGGGATATTCTTATCTTTCATTTGTTTTGGCGCATCTTGGGATGCACCAATTGAATTCATATTTGGCTTGTTTTGGTGCCCTGTTTCAAAGCAGGGCCACCAGAAAATTCTGCACAACTATCCTTTAATCATAGCTTTATAGCTTACTCTTTAGGAGTACTGTATTTGAAAGTCTGAATTTTATATCTATAAAGTACAATATATATCTTTCAGACAGTTTGTGGAAACCAATTATTTTGTTCAGCAATTACAAGAAGCACAAACTAGCACTGTGTGTGGGAGATTCCAGAGTAAGGGATCCCCAGTTGGATCCTCCTCTTAATATTTGTACAGAAATGAATTAAAGAAAAGACACTAAATTAGAACGAGTCCCTCTTTATGTGTCCTAGGGTGAATGAGAAGAGTAAGCCCTGTGCTATTTATAGTGCAGCCCCTGCTCTGATCAGTCTAGAGTGGCTGTCCAATAGGTCAAACTCCTCTGTAAAGAGGCTTGCACCTTCAAAAGTGTGAGGTAGAGTGCCCTGAATGGAAGGGACTTAACAATCATCTCTAGAGGCAGCCCTAGACAGAACATGCCAAGAATTACCATTGATACTTGTATCTAGTTACTGTCTAAAGAAAATATTTATAGAAAATTGTATTGATGGGGAAAACTGGTTAAAAGAGTTTCTTTTCATGGTACAAAATACTAGAACAATTTGTGTTTTATTTGGAAAAGATTTGATAGAGAGAAAAGAAGTTGCATGTTTTGTACATCAGTTATTTGTTGTATATACCATAAGGTTAGTTGCGGATACTAACTTATTTATTTTAAGATTTGTTTTGATGTGCAAATTTATGTGAAAAATTGAATGTGTTTTATGTATTTTGAGATGAGTTTGTGCCAAATGAAAATTTATTCAGCGCACGTATCCTGGAAATTTGCTCTGAGCGGAAATTTGGTAATTTTGTGGTTTTCCTGGAAGAGTGTACAAATTTGACATGCCTGATTTGTTATGCGTTTTCTGTTGCGCAATTCTGGGTGCTGTGACCTCATGTTAGGCTGCCTGGGAACACTGCACAAACCATTCTCACAGGAGGATTTTAGATTGGAATGCGGATCTGGTCTCCCAAGGTTGGCAAGCCAATCCTCTGCAGAGTGCGCTCTGCTCATTTCTGTTTGAGCGTTCAAAGAGTGCGCATGTCTTTTACTTTGTTAGAATACTTTCAGAGAGGGTTAAATTAATAAGTAAAGATAGAAAAAGACTCAGGCAGAAGGATTTGACTGAGTGTTGAATTATTTGAATGTATTTCCAAAATTGGTTGCATTTTCTGTGTGTGAATCTGAAAGATGTGTTTAAGGATTTGAATTTGGTTCTTGTCTCTTTGATTAGACAGAGACAAGTACATTGTGTTGACGGAATTCTTTGTTATCTGGAGCTCAAATATATTGTTTATAAGTCTTAAAAGGCTTGTGCAATTATTTGTAAACAAAGTTCTGGAAACGAATAAGCAACCTGCACATTTGTGATTGTCCGGCATCATTATCAAAGGCATACCTCGCGGCTTACAACCGCATTTGGCTCTCAACGTATTCAGGCAGTTTGGGTAAACATCAGTGTAAAAAAGAAATCAGAACAACCAAGAGAAACAGAGTCTGTGATCCGTTCATCCAGAGGCCTTTGTGTAAAACAACCTCCCAGACCCAACCAGGCGTCTCAGGTCAAGCGCTCAAGATTTCACAACCGTGATATATCAACGTTCTGTATAAACATCAACTAGAAATCAAATTTTGTTGAGTCAATCATCATGGATGCAAGGATGCATATTCCATGTCACAAGTGCGAATGTGCCTTTCAACTTGAAATAATTGCCATGCAACTAGGGGGAAATTTTATCTACTTCTTGAGAAACCTAAATCTTGAGGCAATTTCAATAATGTACACCATCATTGTTTACATGCGCAGAATTGAAGGTTTGGTTGGAATTTTTGCGTGGAATAGAATGCTATTTTCAATCACATAAAGTTTTTTTCTAATTCCGATTCCCTTGCTTTCATCTCTTCAGAATTTATGTAAGAACAAATTCTGTCTTTAAAAAATGCCGCGACTGGAAAATCACAGGCCTGCGAAGTTTGCAGGGCACAAAAATCCCACATTATATCATTATATATGTATGGTTACAAATATTGTACAGTAATATAAATGCCATATATGCACCGTTTTCTCTAACAAAAAAAGTGAGTCTCGTTACGGGAAAATGAAAAACGTGAAATTCTGTTTGGCTTCAATCCCTTTACAGTGATTTTAACCATTCACGAATACCTTGCAGAAACATTGTTGTTTCATTTAAAACTTTAAAAAATAGAATGCATGCAAAATAGTTAGCATAAATTTTTTGACAAATATTACCGTGTAAAAGAATTGAGATGAAATCAAGGTTCACATTGTATGAAAGTTTTCATGGCTTCTGTGTGAATACCCATGCATATGCCTCTTTCATTGATTTGTAGATTGTAACACAATGAATATAATGAGTATTTGATATTAAAAGCCAGTAAAGTCTGGGTGCTGTTCATGCAACCTGCTAGTACTCAGCAAAATTAATTTCGACGGGATGCATCGTGCGAAGTTCGGCCACCATTCACAGCTTTCAGCGACAAAAAAAAAAAAAAAAAAAAAAAAAAATGGAGGAAAAATCAAAGAAAACAACTACACGCACCAATTTTTATTCTTCGTGCCTGTACAGAACCCAACAGGTAGGAAATTAATTCTCGCCCCCGTCTTGTCAGCGCCCTCGGCGAATCAAAACCCGCATGAAATGCGCCGGGAAATCAAGAATTTTCCTATCCAAATAATTATTCCCAACTCCTCAGCGTTTCCCGTCGGCTTAATTTCACACGATTCGACTCGTGAACCTCTATTATTGTTAAAAAGTAATAAAAATAAAAATATTATTGCCGTCTTGTATTCTTCTGCTGCTGAGGGTTTTCCCATATAGTTTTTTTTTAATTTTGGAATTCCAGCGAGGGGCATCAGTAGTTGGAAGGAAATGGGCCAGAGTCGTCATCGCCGATGAGGGGTAATTAAAAAGCTTCGCGCGATATTCCTGGCATTGCTGTGCTCCATTTTTTTTTTTTTTTTTTTTTTTTTTTTTTTCAATTTTTTTTGCGTTTTTTGTTTTTTTCCTTTTTTTTTTTTTTTTTTTTTTTTTACTTCACTGCCTGCAATTTTGTATGCGTTTTTTGCTTTTCAATTTACCGTTGACCTCCCAGGAACCTTGTTTGGTAATTCCATGCTGCGTTGATTGCACTACAGTGTGATGGGGGAGGGAGAAATGCGTCGGCAAACGACTTTTCCTCCTGCTTGGCGGGGAAGCTTCCTAATCACCCTGTTTTGTTGCGACATGAACGCAGCTGTGCTCGCTTTGCACACACACACACATATATATATACAGTATTGGGGAAGAGGTAGACAGCAAGAGGGGATAAAAACAAAAAAAAAAGTTGAGGCAAATTGAACCCGTTCACGTGGGAGAAACGTAACGATTGTTAAGTGCGGAAAAGAGAATCTGTTTCTCCCGGGAACCGCTTGAGCAAATAGCTCCAGGTTTTTTCTTCCTCCCCCCCCCCCATTCCAGTTTTTCTTTCACTACCTTCTCCCCCCCCCTTGGTGTTTTTTTGCAACGAGGGGCAATTCCTAAGTTGAAGAGGGCTGCTGATGTCCGGATGACGAGAGTCCTACTGGACGTTGCTGAGAAATCCCACCCATTATCAGATACTTTAGCACAAAATGCCAAATCTAAGCCATACGTTTGAAGTTTCAGGCATCGCACTAATACTAAAATGAGAGATTTAATAATTTCTGGAAATACGTTGTGTTCGTATTTTATTTTATTTAGGCGATAGGAGTTATATTTCTGTGTGGGTAATTTGATTGTCGAGGAGATAATGGCTTATGAATAAAAGGTTTGTCAGGGCGCCAAAGAAAATAATTGATTGATTGCCTGGGTGGAAGATATTGCTGTAGAAGACATTGTTGTGAAGAAAGAGCCCACTTCTATTTACACTGCAGGTTCAACGTGTCTCGATTAAAAATTATGAACTTACAGTTGAATTCGATATAACTCAAACTTACCCAAGTCAAATACCTTCATGTGTCAATTTTTTGAAGTTCTTGTCAGAATTCTCCTGGAAAGAACGCATTAAAAATCTCTCCTAATTTCGAATTTTCTGGAGGCGTTTTGGCTATTATTTTATTTACACAGGAAATAGAAAAGCAAAAAAATAAAGTAACGATGTGTTTTGAAAAGAAGTGAAAGACTATTTGCCTCCAAGTTATTCAGCATCCTGTCAACTCACTCAACAAGTAATTTAAGGCACAGATTATCACCAATTAAAATGTCTTTTGAATCTTTCTTCCCCATTCTCCCAAAAATGCTGGTTTTTCCAACTTGAAACCTCTTTGTAACTCGAATATTGTAATTTCGCTGGTACCTTCAAGTTTAACCCACGAGAGGTTCCACCTTAACTTTTTCGACCCATCCAGAACGAAGTACAGTATATACATATACAGTATATATGCAAAAAAAGTGCCACCCGCGTGATCTGTATTGAAATTGACTCAGTATTTCGTTTTCTCTGCAAATGCATGAAGCACACTCAACTTTGGATTTAGTCATCACAGACACGTTAGTCCAGAGAGAAATTCGCATGGAAGAAACGCGGGAAAACTATCGCCCCGCAATTCTTTTTTCTTTTTGTTTCTTGATTCAGCCTCTCTCCGTCCCCTCACTTTTCCTGAAGCCATAGGTTTCAATGTCGTACAGTTTGATGGCATAAAAAGAAGGAACAAAAAAAAGGGAAAAAGAGAAAAATACTGGCATGCTGGGGGAAAAACATACTGGAGTTTATTGCGGGATGATGATAGATTGCGACTGAGATTTCTCGCCTAGACAGCACAGCTAGAACAGCAGCAGCAGCAACACGGGGGAAAAAAAAAACACAAATGCAACGCCCACTCCGGAATTGCGTCCGGATCACTGGGCTTTATTGCCTCATTTCCGCACACCGATCATCTCTGGACTTTTCAGACCGTGAACGACACTTTTGTAACTTTGGCGGAAAAATGATTCATTAATTCCCCCCCGCGTGCCGACAAAAAAACCCGGGTGCCGAAACCGACAGACACATATGGGCGAAGGAAGGAAAAGAGTTTGGTAACACCCTTTGTAATATGTGTACCAGACAATTGAATGCGTCTCGAATAAACAGTGTACGTGTGCCAAATAAACTGCTCAAGAAATCATTAAGCTGCGGCGGGTCAGGGAGAAAAATTGG
>CAJPEX010004722.1:0-13757 GCA_905338405.1 Notodromas monacha | reverse complement strand
GAGAAAGAGCTTTTATCAACTTGGGAGGCAATGTCGGGATCATCAAATAAAAGTGGGGAAAGGGGATGGACAACCAGTTTGGACTAATATATTCAGCCCGTCTGAGTCCCGATCAGATATGCATGTACAAGAAACAGAGTTGCACGAGATTGCGCCGTCCTGCATTGATGAGCAGGTGCGCTTGGTCCTTGTGGGCCACCAGGGGCTTTCATGAAATTGGGGTCGTATATTAAGGGCATGATAACATTCTCCCGGCACAACAGAAAAAAGCCTGCTTTTTCCAAGTCAGTGAACCATGAAGTGTCCTTTTATCAAAGTGCGAAAAACGCAACAGTGTTCACCCTTTTCAATGGACCGGAAAGGTGATACAATTGTATCCCTATGCAAAAATATTTGCCATGCTTTCTGCTTTCTTTCACCGAAAATATTTCGACATTCTGATCAGAGCTCTTGGCAAGAGAACACGTGCTTAAAAATCTAGCTGAAAAATTTTTAAAATATGATTGCTAAAAGGTTGTCGATTATTGCCTTTTGTATTATTTTATTTCCTTTTAATAATACAAATGGTGATAGCTCAAATTGTGAGCTAATCTATTCAAATTGGAACTGTAAAGATTTATGCAAGGAAGGTGTTCGAAACGCCTTTGCTTATGAAGGAGTTGTCAAACTACTAGGGGATGTTCTGGATTTCACATGTGCATCCTTCAATCAAATCAAGGTAAACAAAAATCACAAATATAAATTCGCGAGAATAATATTCATATGTGATTTGTAGGTGATTTTGTTGAATGGAGATGTTGCTTGTGTTGGCGCTCCTAGCACGGATATTGAGTTGCGAGGAGGCAGGTGTATTGAGAAAGTGATTTCGGCCAATTCGTCTCCTGTAGTGGTGGAGATTCCAATTTTCATGACTGCAGCTCCCGTTTTGACTTCGACAGCAACAACAGTGGGGCTGGCTTCTTTTGAAGTGGTTCCCAGTGAGGTGGAGGAGATGTCATATCCTCATCCAACACTCGCAATTGCCGAAAATCAATTATTCACCAATAAATCCATCACAGACATTGTGAAAACAATATTGGCAGGTACCGCGAATTTTAATCCAGTAATTGCGCACGTTTCATCGGGGTTACTGTTATTGATCCTAATTTTGGGATTAATAATGGGTTCAGTGACTATGTTTGCCATTAATTGGGTTTATAATTGCGTACGCCGCCGCTTTTTGGTAAGTGCAATTTTTGCACGAAAATGACTGTTTAAACATTTTTGTCGAATTTTACACTTATAGATTTCAAGAAGGCCAGCCAGGTCTGCATCACCGGAGCGTGTCGAATTGGAGGGGATTGTAGCCAGCAAGGTGGAGGATGTGGAAAATGACAGAGGGAATGCTGATTCAGGCGGTAGCTTAGATTCTTTACTTCAGATGGCTGCTTTTCAAGATTCTCCTTTAAATATAACACGGCATGATTTGGTTGCATCGCTTTTAAATGGGGAAGGTGTTTTAACTGAGAATAAAATAAAAATAACTTCTGGAGGTCAGACCAAAAAATATAAATGGGTGTGTCAAAATAAAGAGGGAAATCCAGAAAATGTTCAATTCACGCAAGTAATAAAAATAGCAGATCCAATACTCTGTGCTGGTGCTGTTGTTTCCAAAATTGATCGCGAGTGACAATTTTGTATGATTTGTCAAAAAGAAATAAATACCAGAAAATTTGAAATATACTGGTATCACGAGAATCCGAAAAGTGAGTTTCATTCTTTGAACAGCAGGAGTCATTGACAGGTTCTTCTAGGGAGTCATCGGGCATAGGGGTGCGCGGAAGGACCCAATTTTTATTGCCTCTTTAGCGTTAACGCTGACGTTTTCTGTCGCACATAGGAATCGATATTTCGGGTAGGAACCAGTTTAAAATTATGTCAGGGATGTACGGTGCCATACTCTGTAGTGTGATTTTGAGATTGCCAAAATTCAAGACCTGGGGTTCAAATCCTTCAGGAGACAAGGTTTCTGGAGACTGGGGCCTCTTTTGTCGTTTAATATCAAATCACGAGAGAAAAAGACCCTAGTTGCCAAAAATCGACATTGACACATGAAATCAAGAATCTCCCTATTAGTGTAGTACATCTATAATTTTTTATTTATTATACAAATTTTATGGAGGGATAAGTTCTGGTAGTTGTAGTTGGCATTAATTCAATTCTGTCCATTTGTCTAATTATTTCATTTCTCCTTTTTCGAATAAGATACACTTTTATTTTGGCATAGCAAAAATATAGAAAACAAAATAATATCATTGCTGAAGTTATGGATAGTCCAATAAGGTACATATGTCCATAGTCTCGGAAATGTAACTGTATTTCACTAATATCATCTTTTATTTTTCTTTTGTCTGATTCAGGTATAATTTCAGTTACTGTTTTTATTTCAACTCCTTGTATATCTAAATTATGTATATTATCAGATAATGGTCCATTGATCATAGCATATCTACAAGCATTATGAAATTGTAGAATACCAGATGTATTTCACTAATATCATCTTTTATTTTTCTTTTGTCTGATTCGGGTATAATTTCAGTTACTGTTTTTATTTCAACTCCTTGTATATCTAAATTATGTATATTATCAGATAATGGTCCATTAATCATAGTATATCTACAAGCATTGTGAAATTGTAGAATACCAGAGAATGGTAATTCATAAGAATTTTGAGTAGGACCTTTTCCTTGGTCCTCACAGTATTGAGTAATTCTGCTTTCTTTCAGGTTAGTGAAAGAAAATTCATCATCGTCTAACCTAATAAATTCTCTTTCCGGAGCATTTATTTTTTCCATAGTGCATTGCTGATTTACTTCTTTTTCTTCTCTGTTCTTTAGAATAGCAATAAGACATTTGTCAGCATGACGATTTGGGATTATAGAAAATTTACATAATTGACACCTAGAGAAATCAATAGAAGATGGACAATCGGGTAACTCATTTTTTTGTAATCCAAATATTTTATTAGAATTCATTAATATATATTCAGAGATTAATTTTACCTTTTTCCATTTAGGATTTCCTAAATAAGTCTCCTCTGCTATAGGGAAACTATGGACTCTAAATAAGTTAAAAAATGAGGTTTCAGTTAGTACAGGGATAATTACCATCACGTGATACATGCAGGAAGCAGGCAATACGGAGGTAGAATCAGTATTGCAGTTATAGAATATCCCAATTGTGAGGGGGTTGGTGTGGATGATATTAATAAGTTCTGCATCCGTAAGTACGCTGTTTTCTTTTTGTAAGAATTTTGACAGGGCGGTACGCAGATTATTGGGGGATATAAAATATTCAGGGAATTTTAAATCATTTCTGTACTCAATTTTGTTTATCAATGTTTGAAGATTGATGTTTATATTGTTTAGTTGGGCATGCATGGATAGAGTTAATGATTCAAATTCTCCACTAGACATATTTACTCTTCCATTTGCATCCAAGCTATTGAAATAATTTGTTACAGATTCCAGATTATTAAATATGTCACTTGCATTTGGGGATTTTAAGATTATTCTATTGGTTTCAAAAGAAGTAGAATCTTGTTCAGGCATATTTTTTAGGTTGTTCATTAAGGTTTTTTCAGAAAAATAGGAAAATACTCTTGAAGGCATTTTTTCATATATAAATGCTCTATCGTATAAAGAACTGCTAAGAGAAACTAAAGTATTTATTGCTGTTTGTATTCCTTTTGCAATATTAGGTACTTGACAAATATATGTGGGGTCTTTAATTGACATCAAGTATATAGTTAGAATGTTCACTAGGTTGTTAGCTTTGGATTGATATTCCCCTATTGGGATAGATCTTTCCACCGTCCATTTTGTTGAGGGAATACATACGGGATATACATTGGAGAAGGTTATTCCTTTGTTATTAGGAAAATTCCAAATAGGTGAAAATTGATTAGTTTGCTTGTTTGCACCGATAACACCTTTTCCTTCAGGAAGTTCTTCTATGGTTAGTGACAAAGTAAGACATATACTTCCATAAATATACAGCATGAAAACAATTATGCACATTTTCACTCAGAAGGCTTTTCAGGCTCTATACCTGGTACTATCTGAGAAGAGGGTTCTTCTTTGACTGACGATTCCAGTATTGGTACTTCGCGTCTGGCGTCAAGGATTTTTTGTCGTTGTTCTCGTTGCCTTTCTTCTATCTTCTGGATAGGGACAGGGATCCTTCCTTGGCGAGTTTGACTGATTATTATATTTCCGGGATAAAGTCCAGATAAAGCTTGAGGTCCATATAGGGTTCACGTCCCTTGTCCTTGACAGGCGTACTTCGATCTTCTGGTGCAAAAGTCCAACAAAAAATGGGCTCTTCCTCTACAAAATCATCTCCAATTTCATTAGTTAAGTTCCCAAAGAATTCTTGAGTTCCTTTATAAAACTTTTTGGCAATATCTATAATTCTAGCAGGGGCTGAAGGCACCTTGGGGGATACAGCCAATTGTTTGGGCGTCTTTGGAATTTCTTCTAATGTCTTTTCTTGGGTTTTTGTTAATTCGATATCCAGCGGGTTATTTTTTTCTGTTGGTATCTCAGGTTGAATTCTTTTAAGAATAATTCATGGGATGAGCTTTTTCTTTGAAGGAATTTCTACATTTTCAATTAATGGTCTCTCTATTGAAGTAGTTTCATCTTCATATACTACTGGTATTTGAGGATCTGGAATGGTTGAGTTGTCTTGTATAGAGGATGGGGGTTGAACTCTTATAGAGGATGGTTCATTCGCATTTATGAGTTCATCGTTTTTATAATAGGGTCTTAAATAGCTGGCATGTATTATGTTGCTCCATTTGGTTTTTTGATCCTTTATCCTATAGGTGACAGGATTAATAACCTGCGTGATTAAATACGGTCCTTTATATTTCTGTGACCATTTTCTTCCTACGTATGTTAAATAATCATGGGTGCGTTGTCATCAAATATTAATATTAGTGTCCTATGACAGGTTTATAATGATGCTTCCTAATTGTTACTTTTTACGTCCCGAAACGTAACAATACTTCTGCCTGGCAACTTGGATCTGGAATGGTCAAGTTGTCTTGTATAGAGGATGGGGGTTGAACTCTTATAGAGGATGGTTTGTTCGCATTTATGAGTTCATTGTTTTTATAATAGGGTCTTAAATAGCTGGCATGTATTATGTCGCTCCATTCGGTTTTTTGATCCTTTATCCTATAGGTGACAGGATTAATAACCTGCGTGATTAAATACGGTCCTTTATATTTCTGTGACCATTTTCTTCTGACGTATGTTAAATAATCATGGGTGCGTAATAAGACTAGATCATTAACCTTGTATGGGGGTATTCGCGTGTGCTTATTCATTCTTTCCAGATATGCTTCTCGCCTTTTTTCTATAATATATTTAGTTTTTTCTCTCAAAGAAGCTATTTCTTTTTGATTTTTATTAATAAAATCTTCAATGGTAATATAATCATCAGTATCAGTTAAATTCCAGGGGACCCAATTTATATTGGGTTTTTGCCCCATTACTAATTCATAAGGAGAAATTTGTAAGGTTTTGTGTTTACAAGTATTATGTACCCATGCTGCTAGTTTGGTTAATTGGTCCCATTTACTTCTTTTTTCTGGGTCAGCATACATCGCTAAATATTCATGTAATTCTTTGTGTGTTCGCTCATTTTGGCCATTAGCCTGGGGATGGTATGTGGTGGTAGTTCTAGCGTTACTCCCTAAAGCTGCTGCAAGTTCTTTAAATATAGCAGAATTAAAATTAGTGCCTCTATCCGTAAGAATTATTTTAGGTGCACCATATATGCATACCCAGTTTTCCATGAATGCTTTAGAAATGGTTTCTGCTGTGGCATTCTTTAAAGGAATAAATGATATCCATCTTGATAGCCTATCTTGGGTCACTAAAATATATCTGTTTCCACTAGAGCTTACTGGAACAGGGCCTACTAGATCTAAACTAATTTCCTCAAAACATGTAGTTGGAATGGGCATTGGTAGCATGGGGGAATTATGGCAATATGCTTTAAATCTTTGACAAGTATCGCAATTATGAATAAAGTCTATTACTTCTCTTCCAAGATTTATCCAATAGGAAAATTCTTTTAAAGCAAAAGTCGTTTAGTCTATTCCAGGATGACCTGAGGCAGGGGTATTATGGTACAAACCTTTTATATATTTTCTAAATACAGGGGGGATCCATAGCTGTAATCCGTTGGTAGTGTTTTTGTATAAAAGGTTATTTTTCTCTATGAATTCTTTTCCAGTTGGCCAGTTGTTTTTAGGGATTTTTGGTAATAGATCCATAATTATTTCTGAAGGCAAATATGGGCTTAAATTGTCTGAGCAATATAAGGGAGAAAGATAATTACACAGCTTAGAAATTGGGGGGTATCTAGAAAGGGCGTCTGCGTGTGGTATATTTTTTCCTTTCTTGTACTCTACAGTGTAGTTATATCCATTCAAAGTTAGGAACCATTTAATTGCTCTCTGACTATTGTTGTGCCTTTGTTTGCTTAGAAAAGGTATTGCTATATGGTCTGTTTTTATTACAAAAGGATATCCCCATAAAAAGGATCTAAACTTCTGGACCCCATAAAAGACGGCTAATATTTCACGATCGGTATTTGGATATTTACTTTCAGTATTATTAAGAGATCTTGATACACATCCGAGTAATTTTTCTTTCTTGCCGTATTTTTGGGTTAGTACAGCCCCAACTGCTATATTGGAGGCGTCTGTTGTTAATATAAAATCTTTGGAGAAATCGGGGAATGCTAAAACTGGTGCTGTCATAAGACAATATTTAAGCTGTTTTACTGCATTCTCCTGCTCGTGCTATATTGGAGGCGTCTGTCGTTAATATAAAATCTTTGGAGAAATCGGGGAATGCTAAAACTGCTGCTGTCATAAGACAATATTTAAGCTGTTTTACTGCATTCTCCTGCTCTTCCCCCCACGAAAAAGGGGTGTCCTTTTTTTATAAATTATGTAGAGGTTTAGCAATGGTCGCATAATTCTCAATATGAGATCGAAAATACCCAGTTAATCCTAGGAGGGCTTGAACTCCTTTCACATTAGTTGGTGTGGGAAATTCTCTGACAGCTTTCAATTTTTCTTCAGTAATTTTTATTCCATTAGTGCTGATGAGAAATCCTAAATATTCTATTTCTTCTAAGAAAAATTGGCATTTACTGAATTTAACTTTTAATCCTGCCTTTTGTAATCTTTGAAAAATATTTTCTAGATGTTGTATGTGGGATTCTGCATCTGAAGAATAAATTACAATATCATCCATGTATATAAATGCATAGTTGCCCAAGCATCCGTCCAAGACTAAATTCATCATTCTTTGGAATATGCTAGGTGAATTTTTTAAACCCATGGGAAGTCGAATAAATTCGTAGTGTCCTGATGGGGTTGAGAATGCAGTTTTAAACCTATCTTTTGGGTGAATTTCCAGATTACAAAATCCATGTAATAAATCAAGAGCTGTAAAGTATTTAGCTTTACCTAATTCTTCAAAAATTTGATGTATCCTTGGGAGTGGGTGTGGATCAGTTATGACATGATCATTTAATTTACGGAAATCCACAACCATTCTCCATCCACCATCCTTTTTTCTTATCATTAATGTAGGTGAATTATAAGGGGATGTGGAGGGGCAAGCTACTCCTTGATCATTCATATCATTAACAAATTTATCCATTACTTCTTGTTGGAAATGAGGTATGGGGTATTGTTCTGTATATATTGGTTCATTTGTGTCTAAGGGAATTGTGGTTTGGTAAATTTTACAAAGTCCTAATTGATCAGTTCGTTTTGCAAGTACATCCGAGTATTTGTAAAGGATTTTCTTGATAATGTTTTTAAGATTGTTGGGACATTTTGAATTATCTAGGCTTTTTTGAATCATAATTTCAGTGGTTTCTTCCAAATCGTTCTCTTCGCCCATCATGTGGGTGGATTTTTTATTTGATGTTTGTTTTTCTGTATATGCTACTAAATATTCATCATTTAATAATTCGGCTGTAGCTATATTTAAGGAAGAATGTAAAATAGCTTCTTTCTTGTCTAAGTTTATACAACAAGCATACACATGTCCTTTAGGAGATACTTTAGAAAGAGACCTTCCAATAATCAATTCGTTATTAGGTTCGATTTCTGGATTTACTATTATTGTTTTTCTGAGAATTTTCTAGTATTTTCCGCTGACAATCTGAGTTTTATTAGGGAATGTGAATATGCGGGAATACTTACTTTTTTGATAGGATAAAGACGGAAATGAGGGTCCTTCTCTATGTAATAACACATATGTTTTGCAGATTTTAATTCAAAGGGAATATTTACGTTTTGAATTTTGAGGCAATTATTTTTATAGCATATTTTTGCTGAGTTTGCTTTTAACCAGTCAGATCCTAAGATTCCTACAAATTCAGAGTTGCTTATATTATCAATTAACAAGAATGGACATCTACTTAAAAATTGTGAGTCGTAATATAGATGTTTATCGACAGATCCTGTGGACGGAATACTGTTTCCTCTTAGTGTGTTAATAATTATATTACTTGGTAAAATTAAATCTTCATTTATTTTAGTATCAAGTATAGAAATTTCTGAACCTGTGTCAATTAATAAATTACTAGGAGGTTCATTTTTACGGAATGAAATTACCGGAAGTCGCGTAGGATTGGCACTTCCGGTCAATAATGGTTTCCCTGAACATTATTTTCTCTTACATGATTACATTCCACATAACTATCTTCTTCATAAATTTCAACATCATTTTCGGGATATTGATGTTCGTATTGATAGTATTCATCATCTTTGTAGTAATCATAATATTGATCATCCTCATATCTCGTATCGTCATTTTCATCGTCTAGGATGATAAGATTCTTCTCATGACAAGTATCCTGTGATTCTCGTTGATCTGTATCTTCCATATCAATATTAATGTTATGCGTCCTTCTTACTACTCCTCCTCTTCTACCTATGGGTTGTCAACCTCTGGTGGGGTTTCCTCTTCTATTGGAGGAAGAACCTCTCATTGGGGGCCGGTTTTGTTGATTATTATACTGAGGAGGTGGAGCAATAGCTGGTTTCATCTGATACATTAATTGGGTAGTATTCCTATTGGGGCACATTGTTGCATGTTAGAGGAGGATATTCTCCTTGAAGGGTTTTGGGTTGTTCGTTGATAAGAATACCGGGGATTTTGAGATGATTGATTATAAGTATTTTGATAAGCAGGTTTAGGTTGAGAGTTATTATTAGTGGGACACTCTGCCATGAAATGATCTGTTTTTCCACATGAATAACAAGGTCTCAGTGATGAGGGTCCAGGTTGAGAGTTTGAATGATAAGTATTGGAAGTCTGGTATCCTCTGTTGGAACCTCGTTATATATTAATTTTATTATTTCCTCTTTTATTCGTAGAGATTGAGAAGTTGTCGCAAGAAAATGAGATTTGTCCCGTAACTATTAACATTTTTTCAATCCTTATGGCTTTTTCAACTGCTTCTGCGTATGAGCTTGGGATTTCATTTATCCTTCTCTGGATATGCGGTTGGAGTCCTGTTATGAACTTATTTAATTTAATTTTGGCTAAGAATGAACTTCTACACTCTGCCTTAATTTCTTCTTGTTTGTACAGTGGATTGGTTACGAACGTTCAGGTTCCATCTTGCCGTAATACCTTTATTTTTGGAGTGTATTCGGCGTCTAATTTATTGGCAGCTATATCCAATCGTAGGGAGAAATCTTTAACTTGTTCATTTTTGTCTTGTTTTATATAATCGAGGGTGGCTAGTCCATCTGATAAATCTTCAGTGCCAAAATATTGCTTAAGAAATTGTATGATAACCTGATAAGGTTGATATAGCAAACCTTGCTTAGCCTTTAATACATTATAGGCTTTTCCATGTATCTTCTGTAAGAGTAGGTTTTTTATACGCTCATCACTTAAAGGGTTTGCATTAATTGTAGTGATAAATCTAGAATACCAAGAACTCCACGAGATTGTATTGCATTCACTAGTAAATATAGGTAAATTATTTATGCATGCGTTTACGGTATTAGCATCAGTGGCTAGTATACTTCTACCCTGGGATTGATTCCATACCACCATTTCCTCAGGTGTTGGAGTCTCTAGAGTTCCTAGTAACATATTATTTACGACAGCTTTCCTCAATTCATTAGTTTCAGCTAAATTAATTGTTCTTTCCATGGTTTGGTCTTTCAGCATCTTTGCCATTAAAATATTGTTCCTTTTGCTTAGGGCTTTTTGTGCTTCTGATATGATTTGTAAATTAGTGGCAATTTCTTTTTCCATTACTTCTAAATCTGATATATTGCTTTGGAATTGTAATATCTGATGGTTTATTGCTTCTGCTCTTTTTGCCTATGCTTTTCCTAATTCAGCCTGTAGTCTAGCAATATTTCTTTTAGTTTCCATTATAGTTCTCTGTAGAAAATGTTGTTGTTCATTGGGAGATAGTGTTAAATATTCAGCTGGTAGACTGTTGGCATCAAAAGTTTTATTAGGATTTGGAATAAAGGCTCATTGTATTCCGGTGGCTCCCAGATCACTGTTTTGATTTGGGTTTATTTGGGTACTGGTCATCGGTGGATTAGAGGAAGTAATTGCGGGCCTCCTAGGAATAACAGTCATATCGACATCTGTGTTTTCTTCATTGGTTTGCATGATTATTTTAATTTAATTACTTAATTAGATAGATATATTAGTCGTCTTTTAAACCTAGAGGATCTTCTTGAATTTGTTTAGCGGTTTCCTCCTTTGTCTCAAAATCTTCTGGTTGTTTTAATATGAGTTTAGTAGGTGTGCTGTTAGGAGTGGGCAAATTATCATCAGTGTTATTCTGGTTGATTGTTCCGTATACACTTGCAAATACTTCTTGCACTAATTTACAGTTATATTCTATGGCTTTTCTAACAGATGATTTTTCTTCTTTATTTTGGGGCTCCTTCTGAGACATAAAAGTTAAGTAAAATATTCCGTTAGGTATTATTTTTTATATAAAAACACTTTCTCACTGGTTAGTGTGTATATATATACAAAAAGACTAAATTCACGTATTCCAGCAATTTCTCAAAGGTCACTCAACGTTTCACTTTCGCGTTTCTTTTAGACTTTACGTTTTTTGATTTTCTCTATTTTTTGTTTTTATTTAGAAAAGTTTCAATTTTACCAACTTGTTTTTCGATTTGTCGTCCTCTTGACGGAATTTTTCCCAGTAGTCTCTTCTAGACTCTTTGTCTCCTTGACGGAACTTTTTCCAGTAGTCTCTTCTAGACTCTTCATCTCCTTTGACGGAACTTTTTCCAGTAGTCTCTTCTAGACTCTTTGTCTCCTTTGACAGAACTTTTTCTCTCTTTCAATTTCAATTTTTTGCACTTTGCATTTATTCCACTTTTCACATTAGTGAAGTCCGAGGTATTTTTTACTGGTCTAACCAGTTTACTCTCCCGGCGCAAAAAGGAGTACCGACTGCGCCACTTGTTGTCTCACAAAATAGGTTTTACAGTAAATTGATATGATACTTCAATTTACCAACTTTTAAGAAGATCACCAAATTCTGCTTGACCTTTTTATTATTTGCTCCTTTAAGTCGGGCGCGCCTCGAACCAGCAACACACAGTTGCTAAGTGGAAATAAATGTATCTCTCTTCTTATTCAATCAGTCATGTATTTCCATCAATACATATCCTATAACGTACTCTTCTCCTCAAGAGGGTATCAACCACTGAAAAAATATAGGGAAGAGAAAGAGCTTTTATCAACTTGGGAGGCAATGTCGGGATCATCAAATAAAAGNTTGAATGTTGTTTTGAAGAGTTTATGATTGTATACATTTTTGCACTGATTTACAAGAGAGTGAAGTATGTGACAAAGAAATGAAGAATATATTGTTTAAATATTTGCATACATTTATTTAAAAAATGATGTTCCCTGGTATTTGCCTTTCTTGCTGAAAAAGAGGAAAGGTGGTGAGGAACTCAGATCCAAACTTCATGAGCAACTTAGAGGCATATGAACCTTCAAGCAATCAAAAGTGAAAAAACTTTGAATGTGGCAAACATCAAGGCACTTTTTATAAAGTTTTCAAAAGTAATTTTCATCAAGAAATGAATTTTTGCCACATTTGTAAATTTGGTTTTCCAAAAATTCTGTTTTGTTCATTTTAGCTCATTGTAATTTTTTCAATATTCTTTCAATTTCAAAAATTTTTTAAGAGTATGTGCGCAGGGAACTTTATGAATTTAGTTTTTCTGTTGAAATGGTTGAAAATGGTACAGATAAAAATGAGAATGTAAAATTACGTTTTTGAAATTTTCAATTGGTTTTGAAAAATCTTTTGGCATTTTGCAATAACTTAGTCAATTTTAAAGCATAAATATTGTTTCAATTTAGACATTAAATTGAGCATTTTTAGAGTGCTCCATGGCTCCTACACTATTTCCTATGTGTTTCCTCTATAACCAGGAGCAGTCCCCTTTCTGAAGTCTCTCAAGCATGGGCACAAGAGAGGGACTGCAGCCGCCTGGGGAGTGGGACTGGGGAAAGGGGGAGCAGCTCCTTTCTGGTGGCTCATTTTTAGCTCCGGCGAGATGTCCCTTCACGGGGACAAACTGATGCAACAAACTGTCACCGAAAGAAATAGTTACAGTGTCCTACGTCATGTTTATAATACTGCTCTCTACTGTTGCAATTCTTGCATAGCAACTCGCTGCCCCGAAGCAGACAATGACATTGCGTGTCCTAGATACACTGTCTGGTTTGCGGTCATTTGCCAGGTCCCCTTTCTGTTTTCCCCGTTCTAGTTGCGCAGATGCGTCTGGCTTGATCCGCATCTATAAAGGTACCGTGAAGTGTGTATGTCAACATTCATTGCTGGTTTGACTCTTGTTGGTGGAGCTCACGAAATATATACGTATTCACTTTACCAAGAAGTCTAGATTCACTTTTACCCTGGCCATAAAGAATTAGAATTCTTCTTGACAGAACATTATCTTGGAAGGAACTAAGTTTTAGATTAATCGCGTAAGAAAGAGAGACATTTCTTTCTGCACGAAAGTGTCTGAAGTTTTATTCTTTCGCCGATTTAGGATAACATAATTTGGCGCAGCCGAGTTTTCTTTTCTACCCGGGGTGAGTGCTTGTAAGCTGTTAAGTGCAAAAAGCTAAAGAGAAAAAGCTAAGTGCAAGAGCTAAGACGTGTTGAAGAGTCCGCGTCGTTTCTGAACAAAAAGTAAGAAACAACAAGTGCTCCAGTGTTCCGCAGGTGCTCGCAAAAAATTACCTTAGAATACGGTCTTGCGAAAAGTGATCTAGAAGTGAACGTAAAGACTAATTTCACACTATGGCAACTGGGACTCCCGCAAACATTTCTTCTCTTGATATTGTTTCGAGTTTTAGATGTAAATGCCTTTGTGGATAGAAAATTGCTAGAGATGTCCCCTAAGGAACAGTCAGAAGTTGCTGCTAAAAGGAAAGCGGAGTTGGAAAAGGAAATCAAGAGATTAACTGGTCAGCTTAATGTGACCCCTGCCCCGCCTCAGGAAGTAAGAGCAGCGCTTCAAAAAAGAATAGACGAAATTAAAGCTGCAGATGGTCCTTTAGCAACCGTAACAACAATATTAGAAGTTTTGGAGCCGAATCTCATGGAGATAAGTCTTCATGAAAAGGCCATCGAGGACTCTCAATTATTGATGT
>CAJPEX010004721.1:0-14492 GCA_905338405.1 Notodromas monacha | reverse complement strand
TGAACTTTTGAATGAGCATGGTGTACAACACTTCAGCACAGATGCTGACAAAGAAACAAAGGCAGAGTACCATAGACAGTTTCTTCAACTTGTCCTCTCCAAAGAAACAAAAAATGGGATGTGGTATGGATCAGCAGTTGGAAATCATCTCATCTGATTCTGAAGACAAGCAAATAGCTGAAGAAAAATTGAAATGACTTGTGAAAAAGTGTTACAGTTTGCAATTTTTTTACAGAAGGGTGAAGAAAGCTTGTGAAAAGAACTCAAAAATTTGTAATTTATTCTTCCCTGCACTCCTGCACATTATTTTCACCATAAAGTAACCCCTTGGCATGAAACACATTAGTTAGTGTTAATTGCCTGCAGATTATTCCATGTTGTATATTCATTTGGGTCCAAAAAATGTCTTTCAAGAACAGATTACTTTTTTCATAATGGGACCCTATGGAGAACAGAGATTCGCTGTGAGGCTGGTTCACTGTACAGCCATGCCCCAGGAACGGATTGTGGCTGTAGTGAGGGGGCCCACTGTACTGTATTTGGCCTTTCGTGTGAATAAATTGAACATATTATTGAGAGTTTTAGCGTCATTTTTTTGGTTGGAAGGTGGAAGTATTATCTTCAAAGAAATTATCAAAATTCAGATTTTTTTCGTAAAATTGTCTGTTAGGATTTCAGAGATTTTCGAACAGAATTATGCGTAGTTGATCGCTTTCCTTACTGGTGAATATTTTATCCTTTTATAGTGATGAAAATGCTAATCATTGTATGAAATTCAAAATGGAAGGAAAATTTATTTAATTCTTCAGGATGACTGTCATACAATGACTTTGATTCGTGCTCGTGGCAGCTGACTTTTCAATGATGAGCACGAGCCCCCCTCAATGATTTGTCACTTCCTAGATCTTCCGGTCACTGTTTTCCATTGGAACATTTGGTTAAAAATTACCGAATCACTAGCTCCGACTGCGAAATGAATCATGCTGTTCTTTCGTTTTCAAAAACGCGCAGTTCCGCGAAATATTCTATTTTTTGGGAGTAATTTTTTTTAATTTCTATGCACTTGACCATACTAGGGAAATTGTTGTTTCTCAAGTCGATCATTTAAATTCGCCGTAGTCTGGAACGAATGCACAAACCTGTTCGACCAACTGATTATCATCGCAGATTTGCCGTACATCACCGGTTTGTTGTTGAAAATAATGAGGCATTTCGAATAAAGTAAAGGGAAGACGTTCTTTTTCTTTGGCCCTTGAAGACAAGCGAAATTAAAGGTAATATGCTGAGGCTGTTGCATTCGATGGGGTAGATAAAAAAAAAAAAAACCTAGGTCGGTGATTAAAATCAGGGAGAACAATGAGCGGGTCTGGACCCCATTCTACAATTATACAGTATATATATATTTCCCCCCGTGGTTCTGGGTGATTTTCCACGAAAATTTTTTTTCCCTACTCATTGTTTGCGATGTATAAAAAAGGGTCTGAAAACTCGGAGAGCGGGAGAACTTTTAAATCCACCGAAAAGTCGATGATTGTTTGCCTGGTTGAGCCCTCTTTTTCGCAATTCTGCAGACGGAAAACGGAGATTTTCAAGGCTTCATGCTAATTTTCACGTACTTTTGACGAAGATTTCTTGACATTGAGAAGAAAGTTTGTTTCGCTTCGCTGCTCTTTCTTTTCACTCGGGTTTCACGCTTTCACTCCGACTTTATTTTCGCGATTTTACTGGAGCATTATTCTCATTTCGAAATGGAGTTTGAAGTGTTGAAAATTACTGGACGCTGAGATGAAGGTTGGCCTACAATTTCTCGTTAATCTGGAACTAATATTTTGGCGTATTTTCTTCGTGAAATTTCCTAATCCGCGTCGAGTGAAAAAATGTCGGGGAGACTTTTGAAATGCGAAGTAGCTGTTGATTTTGGGATCTCTCGCCCTAGATATTCTGCTGGTGTTTATCGAAGGATATTCCAGATTTTTATTTCTGGAGGAATTCATACCGTGCCACATTTAGATTTTTATTTCCTCGAGTAAATGAGTTTATCTCGATCATTCGGTTGATCTTGTTGTCAATCTTTTTTACTTGGAGCAATTCAGGACTGACGCTAAGTACGTCGAGGAAGATCATTCAAGTGTATCTCGCACAGACGATGAAGTTGTGTGGCGTTCTCAGGGCCGAAATTAGGTCGAAGCTTTGCGTTAGATGAAACCTTCTTTTTTTAATAGATCGCTTTCTTCGGTAGATTTGCCGTTTCTGGTACTAAATCTTTCAGTTTCGGTTCTTGGATATTTTTGAAAGTCGTACATTTTCAAAAAATGCGAACCGGGAAATAAATTCAGCACACTGGGTTAGAAACCGTTGGAACCTTCTCAAATTTTCAAAAAGCATCCTAGGCTCACATTTTTTTAACGACGATTATCCGGGCGGAAGTTGTTCTTTTTCTTTCGGAATGAATTTTCCTGTGGTCTATTTCTCTTTATTCAATTGTTAAACTACTATCGTACAATTCAATAGAACCTGAAGCCAATGCAAGCATGAGTTTAAAAATTCGACCTCTCGTCGAATACAATAAGGCAGGTTTAAGATTTTAATTCCTTGAAAATTTTCGCCTTTTTCGGGGATTTCCGTGCTTTCTTTTTTTTTTTTTTTTAGAAAATACCGTACTTTTCTCAAAAGTACGAGCGATAGATTCAATTATTTGCTCACGCTTGAATTTTTTTTTAATTCCGCGAATAATTCGCGGCTCAAGAAATTGACGCCGGTTTTTGATTGAATACGTATTCACACACATACACACACGCCTTTAATTGTGCAACGCGGTCTGGAAACTGTGACTTCGCATAGCGTACACTCCGTAGGCCCAACGTCCCGTCCACAGATCCATCCATCGAATGACAACAACAACATTAACAACAACAACGGCGGTGGTGGTGGTGGTGGTTGTGGTCGTGTTGGAGGAGGCGGCTGCGGCGGCGACGACGAAGCCGGGGAAACTGCGCGTAGCTGGCTGATTCCCCGGCTCCTCGCGCGCTTGAATGCGGCCTCACCTGCGGGCATTGGGAGCTTGGGAAGGCGGGGGGGGGGGGGGGTTCTCTCTCTGTTGACGACCTTGTCGTCGCAGACTGCTGGGAGTCGGAGGGGGAGTTCGGCGTGTGGGGGGGACCTGGGCCACTTCGAAATAGATGCGAACTCTCCTGAGAGTATGCAGAGCGCCGAATGATGAAGATCTTTTTCTACTGATTTTATTTCTTTTTGGAAGCAAGTTTTTTATTCCGCTATTCAAGATTTACTTTAATGATTGTTTGAGTCATTATTGTCATTATGAAACCTTCAATGACAATAATAAGTTCTCTCTTAACACACAAGGAGTTAGCATCATCATGCTCTTGTTTCCTTCAGTGTTCTAGTTGTTTGTACAGTATTCCTTAAAATTCAAGGTGGACCTCGATTGATGAACTACAATTTCAGGGGAAAGTCCATTATCTGGGAAAACATGAGGATACCCTGGGCCACTTTGAAATATAGATGCGAACTCTTTAGCTGAATTTTGAATGAAGATCTGTGGTATTTCAGCTGTCAGTGATCCTTCAAATTCAAGGTGAGCCTCGGTTAATGGACTCGTATTTTACAGGAAAAAGAGGAGGGGTCGATTATCCGGAAAAGATTGTGGAACGTGAGCCCTTTTTTAAATGCAGTTGAACTCCGTTAAGACGCCACCATTTGTCAAGGGAGATTTTAGCGGTTCATCGAATTCAGGTGGACTCTCCTTACAACGTTCTTGTCAACAACGAATTTCTCGGTAAAAAGAATTCGCTCCCCATGTTATACTGGTTCTCTGTGACGAAATCCTGTCCACGACGATATTTTTTTCTGGTCCATTGAGATTTGTTTTAGAGAGATTCCATATGTATTTCCTTTTAAATTATTTGATTACAATTACTTGATTATCCTCCAAAAATAGCAGAATTAAACGTTTTCTAGATACAATACTTCTGAAATTTTCCGAAGAGAATTGCTGTTATGTATGGTTTTCTCTTTCAGAAAATGAATTTCATTCCATCAAATATATTTAAATTTTGAAATTAGGTCTGTCTATTATTAAAATTATTCAAAAGAATTAACATTTTTATACTGTATTTTTCTCTTGAAAATGCAAGATCCTAGACACATATTTTTTTCCCGATTGTTGACGTTGTAACGAAGGCAAAACTACTGTAATATGAAATAGCACATTTGATTTATCATTAATGTTGGGGGTTGGCGTCTTATCGAGGTTTTCCAGGGTATTTAGCATTGAAATTTGTTTAATGCTAAGTAATGAGAGTTCCCGTGGGTGGCGCTTTATCGAGGGCATCTTAACGGGATTTCACGGTTGATGCGAATTCCTGTGCAGATTCTGAATGAAGACCTCTTGTGTTTCCGCTTTTCGGATTCCTTCGAATGCCAGGTGGACTTTGATTAATGGACTCATATTTCCGGCGTGGAAAGGTCATTTTCTGGAAATGCAATTATCCGTGTGAATCTGTAGATCATTGTAGAGTTGCTGATTCGTTCCAGACACCCCAAGAGGCCCTAAAATGTTTGTTGTAAAGCGTCATGTCTTCCTGCGTTTATTTCCAGATCCTTGAAAATGTCCTTGGTAGCAGCGCATTTCTTAGTTGTTGCTTTAAAAATACTGTAATATGTGCGATTCTCGGGAATGAGACTCGTATTAAATTTTTGCTTGTGAACCCGAGCTAGGCCTTAATTCCGGATGGAAAGAGCCAGAAAATTAAGATATACTTCGTCATCTAAAATGCGTGTTGATATTTTCTGAGGTTGGCCGCTGTCTGTTCTATGGTATCGTGAATGGGGAAAATAATGCAGGTAGACTCTCTCTACAAGGGTTTTCTCTGTTTAACAATTTTTTTAAATTTTGTCACGCATGGGTTCTCTGCGACGATTTTTTTCTTGCTGGTCCCCTGAATTTATTTGTACAGAGAGAGAGAATATTGTACCGGTATTCCACGAGTTGTAGAGAAAGTTACTAATGGAGTCATTTCGACCAAAATTTATATTATTATTTATTTTTCTTTATCAAAACTCCGTGATTCTGAATTTATTTCTGATGACTGCATTTAAAGCGGAGTTGCGCGAGACCAGAGACCGGGCGATTCGCCTCACCTTCGCTGTCACTTCGTTGATCCCGGAAATGGGTCCGTTTCTCTTTTGTAGTTCTATTTTACTCTTGTCGAATTTTCTTCGTAGCCTGAGAGTTACCGCTTTTCATCAATCTTGAACGGGGCCGCGATTCCACAACGTTGTTCATTGTTTTTTTAAAACCGCCGTCGGAGCGTGCTTTGGTCCATGTCATTGCACCACCGATCTGATCAGCTTTAATGTATTCCTAATTTTTTTTTATCTCCCCCGTGGACGATTATCATATGGTTGAGCATAATCGTGAAACGAGTATGCTGCTGACCGGTGATCTTTATCGGAGATATTTCCCTGTTCCGTGCGGCGGTGTTGTTGTGCCAGATCTGGGTTTTCACCTGTTGGTCGGGACTAAAAGGTGGATCCGAAAAAGCTGACCTAGTTTTTAATGCACATCCAATTGAGATAGATTGAAAATACTCTAGGGTCGACGAAATATAAAGGTTAATTTTTTTACGCAGCGACACTGAAAACTTGGTTTTTTTTTATAGCGAGAATGGAAATTATTTAGTGAGTGTCGTTGTAGAGAAGGTGGTTGAGCTTTTTTTTAAAGATGTGTTCGGACTGGAAAATTATTTCTTATACAGTCTGATTTTTCTCTACAACGATTCTCTTCGCAGAAGGATTTTTTGGGTCTCATAGGGTTCTCTTCCCATGTTAAAAGGGTTCTCTAGAACAATTTTTTTTTTCGGTCCTGGAAATTTCGTTGTAGAGAGAGTCCACGTGTATAGGATGCAAAATATCGCATTGAATGAATGTTTACGTCGCAGTTGACAGGAAATGAAACATATTTGTTTGTTTTTTTACCTCGCAGATAAGAGTGAAATTCCACAAGAGATTTTGCCGAGCCCGTTTTTTAAATGCTTTAGAAATCATTAAATTGTTAATTTTTGAACTTTAATATGGGACTTCGGTACTTTTAGGTTACATTTTTTCCCCTACTTTTTGCCAGATCTATTTGACGTGAGGTGAGGTTCGTTTTGGGTTATTTTTCTATATTCTGTGGACGATAAAACATCTTACGTAATTACAATATTTTTTTCATTTGAAGTACTTGTACGGATTGTTCAGCTGCCAACTCTTCGAGATATTGCTGTCATTGAGAGGAATGGAGTTTCGGCTAAAATTGCAAATGTAGATACTGTATTTGTTCCACCCTGTACAAAATAAATTCCTTGTTTTTCATATACGTACTGTAGTTGCATCGAATTTGCGGTGAATTGTCAGTTTTTCTAGTGACATGGAAAACTGACGATTCCTCGAACTGAAGGAATGATCAGGAAATTACCGAAGTTGGGTGAAGGGAAAGGTGACTGTCCTGCTTTTAATGCAAGACAAGCGAAGGACACCGACTTCCGCGTTTTCTACCCCCTTTCTTTTTTTGTTACCGCGTTGTTCAATCCTTGTGACACAAGTCCATACAATCGGTTGATGAGATCGAGGTTTTGCTGCCTTGCGTTCGAAACGAGGCCTATAATTACGTGCAACTTGTTCGTGATCAACGGGATCTACTTGGTGGGTACAGTAGTTGAGGAAGTTGTTGTGCGATCCGGAAATGACCTTGACACGGTGGCGGGGAAACTTCTACGCATTTGCGCTGGTTTCGCCTTCTCAATTTTTCCAGCGTTTTATGGGACGCTATTTTCGTTAACATTGTTTCCACGAAAATAAAAATTAGTCTCGTGCAGTACTTACGTTCTTTTGGCCTCGTAAAAGATTGAATGAACCTCTTCATCAGCGTAGGTATTATCTTCGGAAGAAAATACTGTTCCAATAAAATTGAATTAATTAGGATTGAAATGTTCATATTTTTATGGGTGCTTTCCGCAAGGCGCTTTTCAAGTGGGCACTTCATTTTTTGGATACATTTTGAATATTATCTTGGCAAAGATCGATTTTTTTTCAATTATTTACAGAACGCTCTTCGAAGGTTTTCCTCTTTGAAACTATGAATGCAATTTTCTGTAGGAATGCATTTTCCGCAGCGTGCTGCTGCATTTCATATTTCAAATCTAATCGAAGAAAGAAGCCACTTGAGTCCCGATCAAGTGTTTTTCTTTTTTTTGCGCAATGAACTTCAGTTATGTCTGACGTCCAACCCTACCTTTAAAATGGTTACTCAAACGCTCAGGCGCTGTTCTTCAAAGCTTGACGATTTATTTTGGATTATGCTAAATGCGCAAGATTCCTCACTCTGGGGAAAAATTTGGTCAAATGATTTCTATTTCAACGTTCTAATCTTTCCGAAAAACGTCACTTTCCGATTTCACGAGACATACAAGTACTGTATATTACTTCCAATACTTGAAAATATTTTCCGAGAGGATTCGTATCCGTTTGACTTGATTAAGTATGATTTAATTTCTTTCAACCTTTAAGACCTGAATTGAACCACGGAGATATCCCAAAATATTTGAGGGATTTTTGAAACATTTTTGAGAGCCACTTGAAGTCTCTAAACTAAGCGTTGGATTACCTCCGTATCTCCGGAAGTTTGAGAGGGTATCAACACGGGACACAAATGCAGCGTTTTAAATCGTTTCATATCAGTTTGAAATTTGTTAAATGTCTTTCTAGTACCGTATAGAACAAATTTCCATTTGCAAATTGAATCCGTTACCGTTAGGTGTAATTGGCGGTTGAACCAAGCGAGTCCTTGTGCAAGTGTACAGTAGTGTCTATTATTGAGAAAATTGCTTTTATTCGCTAAAGTTCCGAGGTTTCCGGTCAATGGCTGAAGTGATGTGCCGGTGTACGTGAATTAGATCCCCGTTAGATATTCAATTTGCGGAAACTAGAATCATTTTCTCGCTAATTTCCGCAAATAGCGGTCAGGTAAAAACGACGGAAGCGTTGCCTGACTGAATACAAACCGAAATTTGGTGAGGAATTAAATTACCTTCGTGTCCGTGAGCGCGGAACTTCCTGGGTTGCTAAGGGCGTGAGCTTGAAAGAAAAAAAAATTAGACAATGCCTCGTGTGCGTGACTTGTCAGACGACCTCAAAATCACCTTTCTGCGAAATGTTAAGGGGACATGAAAGTGCGTCTCATCTTTTCGTTCATCCTCTTTAATGAATTATAGAAGGAAATTGAGACTACGTCGCATTTGTTGTCCTTCCGCGATCATCTTATAAATTTGTTCTTCGGCAATTTTGACGCGACGTTTGAAAAAGTAGGAATATCAACTTCCATTGCATTCTCGTTGCTGGAGAAATATGCAACCACGAATTTTTGTGTAATCCTAAAAAATCTTGGGTGTAAACCGCAAACCTTTGTTGAGGGTGTAAACCCATTTTTTAGATGATTGCGAGTGATTTTTTTTTCTTGATCGTTGAACATTTTGCATCTCTTTATCAACAGATTTAAGTGAAGAATTAGCGTAAATAGACATATGAAATCATGATTTAAGCATCTTGGAAACGAGGAATGTTCACAGAAGCTGGTTCATCATTTTTTGTCAAAGATCCTTCAAATCAACTTTGTATTACAGTATTTGTGACCCTTTTCTCACATTGTAACGCCTTGTTTCATTAATTACTGAACATCTGTAAAATTTATCATTGGTAACTTTTGTTTCAAGGTACCCTTCAATAGAGAAAGTTACGAATTTATTTTACAATTATTGCCGCACAAAACTGCAATACTTGGAAATTGTACAGCTTGGGCAGATCTTGAAAATTTTCTGAAATTTTAAAGGCTAGTGGAAGTTGTACGAATTGAATGCTTGCTTTGCTTTTCTTGTGCAAGAAATTGAAAGTTGTTTCTTCATTGGAATTTTTTTATATTTTTCCTTCGCCAATCGCAATGATGAGGTAAATCCACATTCTGTTTCAAACTCAGAACTCATGAGAAACCTCCGCGTATGAAGCATTTCTGGTGCCGGGAATGGTTCTAATGGAGTCAGGGCTCATGTCACATTTGTTGGCGTCTTATATTCGTTGATGAATTGATTGCCAATAACCAACCCTTTTTTTTTTTTTTGAGGGAAAAAAATATCAGAAGTCCAAGGGCCGTCACTCAGGAATCGGGAAACAGATGTCGTCTTAGCTGAACTGTCGAAACATACTTTTCCGATTCAAAATAAAATGAGTAATAGAGCGTCTTGGATTCGCGCACTTCTTTCTTTTTTTTTCCAGACGTACGAATGCAGTACAGTATCGTCTGGAACTCAAATGACGTCTTATGTATAGTACGAGTATTCGAGTAAACCAGGTGTTTTTCGTTTTCTTCCCCTACTGTCAATACGGGTTGCGTTTTTGAGTTGCCTCGGGCTAGGAAAGACCTTTTTGTGAACAGCCGCGTTAGCGGGGCTTTGCGGAAGTGTATCCGAGAGTTGACGCGTAGATAGTATTGTAGCCCTTGGGGCATTTTCACTTCATGTTTCCCCGAAAGAAAATCTTGTTGCGGAGTTGGGCGTTCAGGAGGTGCATGAACTTGTCGATACATTTCGAAGCCGTGAGCGGGCAATACACAGGTGTTTCCGATTTCTTGTGACTCACGCAAGTGTGTGCGCAGTTGGGCGATTTTTTTTTTAGTTTTTTTTTCAACCTATCACGTTTTACCCTTATCCGGAAATGGCTCTCGTGTTACCTAGACCTAGAGGTGTTGTTTGCACCTGTTGGGATAGGAATCATATGATTTGAAAGGGAGCGAAGAAGAAGAAGAAAAAAAGGGACGAAAAGCGTTAGTCATCTCGACTCTCTGGATTCGGTTTTCGGTAACATGAAACCGAAATCATGGCTTGGCTGGATTTCCTCCGAGGTCAATTTACCTTTTTCTGTTTGTTGAATTTACGTGTTCACTCGACCTGTTCTCCTCGACTTCTACAGGGGATTGCATAAACTTGAATAAAATGTTATATACTGACCTAAGGTCTGAAAAGAATACGCAAGCGATAATGTACTGTTCAGTGTGTTCCTTTTTTTATGATTCTCAATAATCTATAGGGAATGCATAAGCTATGCTTGAAAATGTGGCCCACCTCGCCATAATTTCGTTCCTGCCTTGGCTCGAACGAAGAAATCAATTTTCAAAAGGGGGCTTCTTCGTTTAAATAGATTGAGATAATCTTGATTCAATAGATGTGCCCATTGGCGTCACAAAATACAGTAAAAAAAGAAAGAAAAAAAAGGCTCACGAATCATGTCATCTTCGAAGTTACTGAATTACCGTGGAAAAATACTACGACGGAAATGTACCCTGCGTTTATGCAAGAACAATACCGATGAACTTGTGATATCGACATTCATGGAAAAAAATGCGAAAGCGGGACTTCTTATCGATCAACAGATGAATCGAGATGGAAGTCGTTTTATACGTGTACAGAAAGACGTTGGTTAAGATGTGCTGAGTTTAAATCACTGGGCTCGGATAGTGCCATATTTTTCGAGGTTTTTTACATGTTGACTGCTGAATTGTACCAGTGATTTTGTGTAACAAAGTGCGGGCGAAATGAATGAGCGAGTTACATGCGTGATTTCTGTTGCCGTTGCCTGAACGGAAAGATTGCTGGAAGTATGTCTTCCAAAAGTTTTCTAGTACTGTAATGTACAGTACTTTAAATCTTTTGTTTGTTGAAAAATATTTAATTTCTAAGCAATCTATCCCAGCTAAAAGTCGTCAATCTCATTTAGCGGATTTCCTCTCTGTAAATCGCAGTGTACCTTCATTACAGATGGTTGTTTTGTAACTCGTTTCCACTTCTTGAACATTGAAGCTATGTCACGTATGAACTCCTCGATCTTCAATTTGAAGAGGTACCCGCGTGATTTCGAGAAAAATGTATGCCCAGTTTTTCATTTAAAAGTCTATGAATACGATTTTGTCCCACTTTTATGAATATTCTCATCAAATTGCTTCGAGCACTCCAAGCATTTCGATTTCCAAATTTTTTTAAAGCGTGGTATACATGAACTTCCAATACCACTGAGTTGCATTTTTAAAACAATGAGTTGCACTCAGACGTCACAAATAATGATATTGCATGAATTCTGGAATGTTGTGTAAGGGATTCCAGACGATATTTTTATAATGTTGTGTAAGGGATTCCAGACGATATTTTTCATGACTAGCAACATTATCCGGGGAGCTGAAAATTCTGGGAAATTATGTTAAATTATCTGATCACCTAGAGTTTTTGAGCCAACCTTGTTTATATTTCATTAGTTGAAAAAGGTGAAAATTTAAATTCGCACAAGTTAGCGCACCAGTTTCGTTGCAAATGAACCCTGAAACCTTGTTTTTGTGCGATGATTGCATAGCTCCTTTTGATCATGACATTAGCATGATCAGGCTCACAAAATCCGTACGAGATCCACTATCGACTATCATATTGCATAATTTAAAAGTTACCACGCTCAGCTTGAAAGTCCCGATGAAATAATTCGATGGTTCACGTATGAAAAAAAGGATGAAATAGTTTTCCGTAAATAATTTCCACCCCTCTCGAAAGAAAATCTGCCGCATTTTCCCCCGTGCGTCTGTAAAAACCTTCCAAATCACCCAGTAATTCCCGTGGAACGCGTTTCGCCTCGTCATTCGGCGGGTTTACTCTCAAAATTGAGGATTTCACCAACATGTTTTTTGCCGACGACATTTTCATACGGTTGGAGTTATCTCCGCCGGAAAGAAGAGTGAAAACTGCTCCAGTTGCGAGCAATCGAATCAAGTTTGAGAACGATGTGTCTGGAGGTGGTTCTTATGAAACCCACTATGCGGACGAAGGACGATGTCTCGGTCCTCACTGGAAACGCGTTCGTCTCCTTTCACAAAAGGGTACTGCATTATAATTAATGTCCAATAAATCAGAACTTTTAAACCATTGTTTTACGAGGTTTTTTTACGTTCAACTATTGGGTTTTAAGTAAGTGATGAGAAATTGGGAAATACGTGTGGTTCACGTGAAGCGTTCGGAATGATGCGACTCAGAGAGAATGAGGATACGTACCGTACAAGAGAATTGAGTTGGCGAAATCTGTGAATGCAAAATGTTAGGATGAAATTATAGAGCAGTCACGAAGTGGAAGTTCGAACAGCATTGTGTTCTGAATTGTATGTGTAATGTGTGGACATTATAAAATAGCTGCGGACTGTTTATTGTCCGTGCTTCAAATCTTTGGTGCAGTATTTTATGGGTGATGTGTGGGTATTAGAAATTGCTGCGAACCGTTTTGACTTTACTTCTATTCCTTAGTGGTACTTTATTGGTATCCGTGAGATGGTATGTCAACACTGCTTTGTCTGGAGGGTATCACAACCCGGAATGAGGTTGAAAAGCCCTGATATATTTGTTTTTGTAATACTGGCCCCGTGGCTGATGTAATCGTAATGTGTCGATTTTCTTTCTCTGTCGGAATTATTACTGGAGTGTGATTTAATGTGAAAATATTGATAAAAGAAATCTTTATGTCGCCTTACTTAATCCCACTGTTTTCTCTCTTACAGAGGACGATAGTGCGGAGAGGAATGGTGACGAGACAAAAGAGGATAAGAACGACGGAGGTGATGGCAATGGCGATGAAGATTCCGATGAGGAAGAATCGAAAACTGTAGAACCCCCGCCATTACCGCCTCCACCACCAGTTGAAGAAGAAAAGAAGGAAGAAGCAGAAGATGAACCGCCACCAGCTAAAGAAGAAAAGAAAGAAGTGAAGGATGAAGGCGGGAATGGTGATGGTGGCGGAGAAGACGGAGAAATGTCCGACCCCTTGGAACGACTGAAGGTGTGGATCTCCCATCAATTTCCTTGAAATTCGAAATCGATTACTCGCTAAATTTTTGAAATCAATGGTTGCCGAACTGTATTTGGATCCCTTAGTGAGTCAGTTCCAGCGGAGAGTTACAATCGAAAAAGTTTTGAACTTTCTAATGCGAAGCTCCATAGAAAATAAAATCCCTTTCAAGATCTTTTCTGTTATTTCGGTTGAATTGTTGCGGAATTACTGTCGAAGATGAAGATTCAATTGAAAATAAAATAGAAACATGCCATCAAGGAAAGTAACGCTCATCACGAGCGAGACTCAATGTGGCAGTACAATACAGTAATTCACTCGAAAATAATCAGTGGCTGTGTCAGCCACGTTTTTGCAGCAGCAGCGTAGATTTGCTGCATTCGAAGACGAACAATTTTTACGCAGTTGTTTATCTTGAAGTCGGTTAGATTTCCGATTCAAGAATCGTCGACAGCCCGAGTCTAATTTGCAAAAAATTTGTTGGAGACATCCTGTACCAATCTTTTGTTTTATTGCAGGGCGAATGTGAAGCAAACAAGAAATGTGTAGCGCTCAAAGCCCGACTGGAAGAATGCAATGATCGCGTCAATAGCTGCGAAGGAGAGACGACTGAAACGTGCGAAGAAGAGATCATGGATTTTATTCATTGCATTGACCACTGTGTTGCGAAAGATCTCTTCAAATATGTTAAATAATTCGATTTGAATGTTTATCCCTTCTTTCGTGACGTTTTGTCTAAACACGATTGTGACGTTTGCAGAATCAGTGCCCATTAAACGTGCTATCCTTTGTTCTATTGTATTCTCTCGCGAATAAAAAACGAACGTGTTAACCATGAGTTTCCATGCTGTCGTGAAGGCTGAGAGCCCAGAGGAAGAAGTGGAATTGATTGACCCACAAAACGTTCTCAAGGTGAGAGATTATTTTCAATTTTGCCGCCGAGGGATTTCAGATAATTTTTCGCATGTACAAGAGTACCTTTTAAGCTCCCGGAGTTCAGAAAAAGTAATGAAATCTAATTTGTGCATTTAAAAATACAGTATATGCTGTTGCGAGGCGTTGTTTTTCACCTATTTCAGTGCGCGTTCATGAATCCAATTTTGATACGAGTTACCGTATATTTTTCCGATCCTTGCCTCCCAGCTCGTTTCACGGCAAAATTGTTTTGTTCGACGCGATGGAAAGCAATTTTATTTTGGTATTTGTTTTTTGCTCCAAGTATGTTTTCAATTTTGTTGTCGCTTGTTTTCAACTACTCATTAAGTTGTGTAGTACCAGCACAGCTGCTTTCTCCCAATTATTGTGTAGGTAATTTTGAGGAAGCCTTTTTGCAAATACTCGTTCAGAACCGTGAGACTTTTCGAAGGAAGTCTTTTCTCCGCCATCTGTAAACACATGAGACATTCTAAAGCTAATTGAACTTCACATCATTGAAATAACAACGCAGTACTGTACTGTGTATTTCTAGGACAGTAAGTGACATCTGTCCTTCATGTCATTTGCTAGTAGTGTAATGGATGATGTGTCTACCAATTTTTTTTCCTGGAGACTGAAGTTTCGCTTTTGTTTTG
>CAJPEX010004720.1:0-19966 GCA_905338405.1 Notodromas monacha | reverse complement strand
TTACAAGCGCGAAGTGCGATGGGATTTATTTACCTTCGCTAGAAGCGTGAGTGCAATTATTCTGCTTCGTTTACAAATACAGTACTGTAGCCAAAAATGCGTAAATTTTCAAATAACGAATAAAGTTCGGTAACTGTCAAAGTGAACCGTTTTCTTCTGGATACTTCTTCAATTTTCGTATGCCAAATGTAATGGCGAAAGTTGCCATTTGTTAAGATAAGTAGAAAAATGTGCCTTCATTGTATGGTTGAGTTTTTGTATTGTTATCAAAAATCCTTAGTTCTTCAAGTGGAATTACTTATTTGATTGAAATGACATTTTAAAGTTCTTCGCTACGGTTTTCTGTAATAATGAATTTCGACTCTGGGTCGATGAAAACGTACATTTAGTAATTATTCGCGAGATGATTGCGTTATTTTAAATTGGAATCCCTGAACTTCCATGTTGAAATTGAAGAACAGCGGTGTGGTCTCTTCGTACTTCTTTCAGGTTCGCTGTGTAAAAAGAAAATCGTGAACCCGAGTCATTTTTTTTAGACTTGGGATAAACCCATGTTTCCTTTTATTATTTGCGGTCCCTACAACTTTATTTGTGTCGCCCAACGATTGTCAAATATAAGAGCTGAATTCCAATATTCATGGTAAAAATTGTTCCATAAAATTTGAACTTTTTGCCAACTGCCCTGGGCAATTTTAATTTATGTGGGCCTTGATTATCTCACTATTTAGGCGTAAGCCCCTCTTCGAGAATCGATCCCTCTTCAAGTCACTGTGAGCAGAAAAAGTTGCTTCCACTTTTTTTTTTTGTGGGAGGCTGTGAAGTTTTTGCTGGAGTTTATTGCTGTGACTTTAATGACTATTGCCTTGGATCCCTGTTTTATTGCGTTGAAATGGGATTGTGCTGAGGAATGGTCCGATATTTTATTCCACAGAACGCCTCAAATAACTTTTTTCCGCTTGCCTGCGGCGTAATTTACGAGAATACATATTAAATGACGTGACGAATCTTTTAAATCAAATCGTTGGGCATTTTTCAGAGATCAAAACTTTCGTTTAAAAAAAAAGTAATTAGGAAACGTGGGTTTGGTCCGTTTCAGATAGTTTTTTTTTTTAGTTTGAACCGCGGCGTTTTTGAACATTCCAACTTTGTGACAATTGATTCGAATTTCCGTTTTATTAAGTGGGAATGTCACATTCCACGGCGTTTCATAAGGAATTCATGGTGAGCGACGATTAAAATTCCGCGAGTGCATTTTTCCATCGCGGTTTGCATTATATTGGAACACCTCAAGGCGACGTTTTGTTTGCTTTCCAGACGCTTTTCGGCCGAGGATTTTTTACGCTTAGTCATCCGGGCTTGAACTGGTCTCGAGAGTGTTTCTTTCTTTATTTTATTTTTCCTTCTTGCTGGTAGTATATTCGTGCGAGAATGAAATCTTAGTCACAGGAGGGGAAATAAGCTTTCAAGTTGAACGAATGTTCTCCTCGTTAAGGCCTAGTGATGACGACGAAGGATGAAGTGAAAAGCGTTTGCTTGCTTCATCGGATCTCCCCTAACGAAGTGATGAGTTCGGAGAGAAAGAGACCCCACCACCATCCATTATCTTGTCACGGGCCTCGCCCACTGATTTCTATTGAAGAAAAAAAAAACAAGTTCTTTTTGTCGCTATATTTGAAGACAGTTTTTACGAGTAAACAGCTACTTTTAGGTAGGCCGAAAGGACGCCTTCTTTTAAGAAAGCTTCAAGTACTTTATAGTGGGGACACGAGCCTGGAAGGAAAATAGCTCATAAAAAACTTAAATTACCTAAGTAAACGTAATTCGAAAAATTCGTAATGGCGTGATGAAAATCCGTCCGGATTTCTGGCTGGATAAATATTCCTCTCGACATCATCTGCTTGGATCTCTTTTTTTTTGTGTTCTGTACTTTTTTTTTTAAAGGTCGTCAGTATAGAACTTTGATTATTTCATCGCTTCTTTGACAGGCGTCATGTGATTTTGCAATAATGGCTATAATCCATTTCACTGATGATTTTATCCCTCGATGAACATTGGGCACATTGATGAGAATTATGACTCTTCTCTGGAAAAAATTCTTTTTTCCGGGATGTCTTTAATTTGAAAAGCTTTTTCGAACCAAGTTGAATGATTATCTCGTTTTCCTAATTCGAAGATTTGTTTTTTGAAATTGTCATCGGATGATTATTGGATATCTGAGATAAAAATTGATTCAAAAATCCTTGTTCAAAATGTATTAAGTCTCACGCAGAGTTTAGGTTGCACGACATTTCGATTCATGCTTAGCTCAAAAGATTATTTTGATGATTAAGTTTTCTACCACGAAGCATGCACCTTTTATTTGATGGTAATTTTTGACGATACCGCATGTAAAAAAGACAGATACTGTACTGTATTAGTTTTTCAGCTCAAGCTTCATGCTTCTTATTTCTTATTTTTCATCAGCATCATCAATGAAAACCACGATTTTCTTTCCACCAGGAATCGTGCCCGATTTTATGATTTGTTCCTATTTTGAAATTTTAATTTAGGAAGTTACAGTCATTTCGCTCTTTTAAAGTCACCGATATCGCACCATGTAATTTAAAGATTGGCTTAAAGGTAGTTGTTTCAAACTTTTTTGATCCCTTGAACTTTTTCCCAGCCCTTTCTATCTTTACAAGACAAAAAACACTAAGGGTTTCTGTCTGGTCATCATAGTTTCTATTCATCTTTAAATTTTCATGATGAGATTCAAATCTCTGCATCATTTCAACAGGGAAGGATTGAAACTTTCGTGAGAAATTGAGAGAAAATGTTCGAGCTCATGTGTGTCATTTTTCCTTTTCTTTTCTTGAGATTTCAAGTTTATTCGTGAGAAAGATTCAAATTCCGAATCTGGAATTTTCAGATGCGTATTTCAGGCGCTGTACTGTACTGTATATTTTTTGAATATACCGTACATGACACAACTCTAAAGTAACCTCGGAGCAACATAGAAAAGTCGTAAGCGACGCAAAAAGACTACATAACGATGAACTTTTAGTCAGGTACTAAAAACTCGCTTATTAAAGCCACGACTTAGTTTACCTTTGAATGGAAACCAGTGGAATGTCCAGAAGCCTTGGATTCTTGCATAAATCACTTTTGTTGGAGGTGTTGAAAGGAGCATGTCGAATTCAATTTAGCCGGTCTATGACGGAATTCGTTCAACTGAGCTTTTTTGCACTGATACCGAATCACCGTGAAATATTCCTCGCAACCTGCGAATTGTTTCAATTTCCATTTTTATTTTAGACGCTTCTTTTTGTGCTAATTTCATGCAGCATGCGCAATCAATAAATAATTGCATAGTTTATTTTTTGCGTTGCACTTCACATTGAATCTCGTAGCGCAAGATTTTATTTTACTCCCTCGAGTGTCATAATTTTTGTTTTTATTTTTTATTCATTCGCTGTCAAAGGAAAGACATCGCGAATGCTTCCTTGTTGGATTCCCTGTATTTCAGGTTCCCTGATTTCGAATTCTGAAATCACATTGAATAATTCGTGAGCCTTGTGAAGTTTTGTGTTGAGATTTCATTGGAGCCTCGTTGTATCTTTTCAGCATTCGCTGCGTTTTTCTGATGTATTGCTACTTGAAAATCAGTCCATGATTTTTGAGCGAATAATTTCGGTGCTGAATCAAATGGAAACCAGTGGAATTTCCAGAAGCCTTGGATTCTTGCATAAATCATTCTTGTTGGAGGTGTTGAAAGGAGCATGTCGAATTCAATTTAGCCGGTCTATGACGGAATTCGTTCAACTGAGCTTTTTTGTACTGATACCGAATCACCGTGAAATATTCCTCGCAACCTGCGAATTGTTTCAATTTCCTTTTTTATTTTAGACGCTGCTTTTTGTGCTAATTTCATGCCGCATGCGCAATCAATAAATAATTGCATAGTTTTTTTTTTACGGTATTTTTGCGTTGCACTTCACATAGAATCTCGTAGCGCGAGATTTTATTTTATTCTATTGAGTGTCATAATTTTTGTTTTTGTTTTTTATTCATTCGCTGTCAAAGGAAAGACATCGCGAATGCTTCCTTGTTGGATTCCCTGTATTTCAGGTTCCCTGATTTCGAATTCTGAAATCACATTGAATAATTCGTGAGCCTTGTGAAGTTTNTTATTCTATTGAGTGTCATAATTTTTGTTTTTGTTTTTTATTCATTCGCTGTCAAAGGAAAGACATCGCGAATGCTTCCTTGTTGGATTCCCTGTATTTCAGGTTCCCTGATTTCGAATTCTGAAATCACATTGAATAATTCGTGAGCCTTGTGAAGTTTATTCAAGGTTTTCGAAGTTTGAATAATCAACGAATGTCCCTCTCAGCCAAGTTCGTTAACCAATATAATTTCTTTCGCGTTGCTGTTGGCTGAACAACTGCAAGCACTTGATTTAACAGTTTACATTTTTCTATGAGTATAATTTTGTACTGCGATGTCAGGTGCTGAATCACGCAGCCTTTGGAACTAGTTTTTGAATTTTTTCTCTGAACTGTTCGAACGATTCGTGTTCTGCGATGATGGAAAACCTTTTCTGCGAATAATTGGCGAATGTCATTAGAATGGATAAATTGCTGATTTTCATTATAGGTGGAGATTATCAGATGGTATTATTTAACAGCAGCTCCTTTTTCGCAGTGCTGACAAATGAACATGTGCATAATTTTTTTTTGGTGCTGTATTAAGTTTTATTTTTTTGTCTGGTTCTCGTCATCCTTAACTGCAATATGTTTGTGTTTGTTTATATATATGCGGAATATTAGCGCAGTATTTTTGTACCAGTCTAACTTTGAAAGGGACAATTCAAAAAGCTGCACGGAGTTGATTGAATTGTTTGTCGTAGCTCCGGGGATGAGGAGATAAAGGAAAAAAAAAGAGTAGCTACTTTCCGTAGCAATCAGGTATTCAATGCTGTACTCGCACATTATCAGACCGAAGGAAATTCAAAATTACGCGAGTACTAAGTACAAATGGGTACTCTAGAGAGCTTGACATACGATCCCGGCTGACAGCTCACCCGATGAGCTGCATGACAGAACGTCGTCGAGACATGATGTAGAGCCAATAACAATCATCTCTGCACCGTCATGATTTCCTCTTCTTATTCTTGGTCGTCTCTCGACAGTATATGCTTGTTTTTATTTATTTATTTACTTTATTCATTCGAATCGCCTAAAAACTTTTCAGTCGCGTTCTAACGTTGGTGCGTGTTTATCATTCCGCGTCCAGAACGGGGATTATCTCGAGGACAAGCCGGGCATCAATCAAACCGGCTCGTGTCTCGCATTCTCGCTGCTATTATCCCATTTGCAAATACAAGTGGCGTTCTTGCCTTCTGGAAAGTAACCCGAAGCCATTCGTTATTTCGTTGCGTCCCCCGGGATAAGAGTCGCAGCATCTGTTTTGGTTCCAACATTGGAGTGATAATGAAGCTGATTTTCAGCTGACGCGTATTTCGAGGAACAATTGCCGGTGGACCTTTATGTGTCCGAGACCTACATTATTTGATATTCAGACACTAAAACTTTTTAGTACATGTAGAATAGTGAGAGCCCGAGATGCGGACTTGATGGATGCTGGGACCTTGTCTCTTTCAATCAACTTATTTGATTGGTTCTCCAGTTCTTCATACATTAAAATCACCAAAAAATAAAATAAAATGAGTTACTTGCCTATAATATACAAAGTATAAAAAAAAAACCACACAGGATCTGGTCTTCTGGCATCAAAAGGACTTCAGCAAAGAAAAAGTACAAGTCTTGCTATAAACTGTGATATGAACAGATGATGGAGAATACTCAGAAAAGAAGCAAAAAATCAACCTTTTTTTTCTACAAATTTCAGTGAATTTATAATACAATTAATATTTTATGGATATGAATAACTTAATTTGTTTTAGAGGTATTGGCATTTTAAAAATTGAAATACTGTATTATATTTTCTAGAAATGTTGGTAAAGTGATTGTAATTCGAAATATTTTACAAATCATGGGTCTGATTGTTTAAAGTTTCAAGTGTCCCTGTTGGGCATGCATGCTGGGTACAATAACGTAAAACCTTGTGAAGGTTAATTAATACCTGACATATATAAGGAGCGCATTTCTTGAGATTATTAGATCAGTTGTTTTTAGCTGTGTTATTCCCAACTTATTCATTTACTCCTGCAAGTCGCAAGTCAAACTTGTTGAGTTGTTAATCAGTTGTGTTTATTGAAATATATCATCTCTTGTTAAACTAGGAATTCTGAAGGGAATCCTGGTCCTGTCCCGGACTGAGTAACACATTTTTATTCTATCTCAACACTTGACACTAAATTATATTGTTGGACAATCTGTCCTAAATAGTCCCCAATTTGAATTGTCTGGGTGTCTGCATTTTGGGGTCTTTGTGTAATTTTATTTCATAAAATTTAATTTTTGTAGGGAATGTTTTTGTTTTTGGTTCATGTGTGCGAGGCTGCATTTTTGGATAATACTCTTTGCAAGCTGCAGATTCACGATGTGGACTCAAATTTCAGCACAAAGCTCAGTAAAATAATGCTGTGATTTCATGTATAAATCGGTTCAAGTCTATCAAGTTGAAAAAGAAGGAGATGTTCGTCGGAGCATTTTTTTTTCGGCAAAAATGTTGAGCAAAAGATAATTCTGATATCTGTCGAATGATCAGCGCCCCTGCTGATTTAAATCACCTTTAATAGTCTGCAGCGATTGTCGGAAATTGCGTCTTTCAAAGACGGGTCTGTTTTGTGATCGAGAATAAGAAAATTGTCTCAAGGGATTAAGAATACTGTAAAAGAAACCGCCGTCGCACGAATGTTCCGCAAATTCCGGTGGCACGTTTGCCACATTTTGCGGAATTTCATTTGAAATTAGATGCTGTTCCCAGAAGGCTGTAAAAATGTTTCTGCGATGTGCTTTTACGAGCTTTTGGGAGTGCCTCAAAATCGTAAATTCAAGGATTCTCTCGTGATATTCTGGATATCAATGCGGGAGCACTTCATCCTTTTCGTGCAATATCAATCACGTGCGTGGCCTTTCATGCCGAGATTCTGAAATCAATATGCATTATCTGTGGAGAATATTGTGGAAATTCATATTTCTCAATTTCATCGGGTATATATTTTTTGTGTGTGTGTGAAGAACATCATCATCAAAAGTGATCCTAGGATAAATGACCAGAGTACCCGCGAAATTCTGGTTCTGTTGGTCAAGGAAACGTCCTTCCTTTATCCTTGAATTTTGCTGGTGGCTGGCTACTTACTTTTTCTTATGAAAATATATGCTCAATATTCAAGTGATGATGATTCACCGCCGATCGTAGCAGGGTGCATATTAATTTTTTTTTGCTTTTGAAGCTGCTGAAGAGAAAGACAAAACTGAAGGATTGAACTGTTAGCAATAAACTCTGTCCTAACAGTGATATTGGTCAAAACCAGTGCTCACATTTTTGAATTATATGTTTCCACCTCAAACATGACTCTTTCGCATCATAAACTGTGAAGAAAGCCTCATTACAAATTATCTTTTTTAGTGTAATTAAGCGTACAAGCTACTATATACAGTACTTCGTGCGAATCTGACATCCCGATTTCGGAAAATATAAAAAATGAATGAATAAAAATTAGGAAATATTTCTGAACGCTGCTTGCTTTCGACTGCAATTCCGTCACTTTTCATTCGTATAAGTGTGTATCATATTGTACAAATAATTTCACTGACGAGGTGATCATTCGTTATTATTTTTATTGGTATCAGAGACGTCGAACATATTATTGCACAGTGATGCATGCAAATTATCGACCCCAATGTCACCTCAGTTCATGACTCTGATTTTAGTTATTCAAAGTACAGAGAAAACAGGGAGATGATTGAATTCGTCGGGATCATTATCCTCCTTCAATATATATTTTAATTGTGAAGCAGTTTCTCAGATGGGGCACTCATGCCTCTGTTTCACATAGCATTAGTGATATTTTGATTTCTTTAGGCAAATACGCGTCGAGGTCCCTTGAAGCACTTGTTTTTTCTTCTTATTTTCTTCGTGTCTTTCAAGCGTCGCGGTTTTCACATCTGATGCTTTGAATTCCGTTTTATCTTCTTTTTTTTTTTTTTTTTGCTTTTCCTTGAGCCGTCGAATTTTGTCGTCGAATAACATACACACTGAAGGGTGTGTGCTGGCAACGCCCTGTTGCATCAGCAAGAGGAGGGGGATTTTTTTTTTCCCCCGGGGCCAAGGAATCTTCTTCTTCTTCTTGCGGGCGCAGGAGGAAAAAGCAGGGCGAGGATTATCGTCGCCGCGATGGTTGAGATATCTAGATTTTTTTCTGTTGGAAGGAAATGGGCTGGGCCTCGAGTGTCGAGCGGAATTCCTGCGAAGGACGATCTTCTTTTTTTTTTTATAAATATGTATCCCACCCCAGTCTTCCGAACTTCATTCCCCGCTTTTATGTAGGGATTGTCAGTACAAGTACAGTCGAAGCTCTCCGAGTCGAATTTTAAGGGGGCCAGGAAAAATAAATCCACTCAGGGAGGTTTTGAGTTAGGGAAACAAGTATTTCTGTTGCGAAAAACGTAGACGAATTGTAAATAGTGACATTCTTGACCTTGAGTTACTTCTTAAATGATCAGTTGACTTATTGGAGGCAGGGGTTTATTTGCCCAATTACGGTAGTCTTTCTTTTCCCCTCAAAACACATCAACTGACCAACAGAATTCGCTTCTTATTTTTGAGAACCAAGAAAATAAAAATTATTTTTACCCTAAAAAAAACGCTGGTAGATTTTTTCATTCGTCCAAATCATTCCATGTGGTTCTTCTGAATCAGCACACGTAGATCCAATCCAAACCGTTCTGCTTCCTGTCGTACCTCTGTAATTTTGCATTCTTGATCGTGGGTTTGCAGGTTCAGCGACTGAAGGTCTCTATGATGGGGTGCGAATTTGTGATAGGAATTAACCGTCTATAAGGTCAAGAAACGGATACTGAAAAAATTGAGTCAGCAACGACAATTAATACTGTTGTCAGTGTTCAGCGAACCAAAGTTCCACATCAATGTTGAAAATTTATGACCAGCTGGAATAATGAAACCGAGATTTCCTTGGATTTTTGGAATCAAACTTTTCCAAGGACATGAACAATTTTTAATTTCTAAAATGTTCGTCCTTTCCGGCGGTTCACTGTTTTCATCAGTAAATTCGAGGGTTGTCCCAATTGGACGCGACCTCTTGACTTTTTTAGAGTCGTTGTGATCGTAAAAAAAAATATATATACTGTTCATATCATAAGTTCATGTCATATACAGTACCATGCATGATGCTCTAAGTTTCTGGATTATTTTTTTCCTTGGAATATAAAGGGTTTTCAATTTATTAGATGTTGAAAAGTGAAAACTTGTCCATTAAAGTCAGAGTTCTCCACCTATATCACATGGTGCTAAAATGTGTGAGGTTAGCTAAAATAAATTGAAATTTCTGCTTTTTAGTCATAATCTTTTTTAATTTTAGATAACGGTTAGAGTAAAACAAAATACAGTACAGTACTGTACTTCCATTTTTAGCTACCCTGACAAATTTTTAGCATCCTGTGACTCAGATGGAGAACTCTGATTGTATATCTGGAAAGTTCTCTTATCATACAGCGAATAATGGAAAAATGTTTTTAAAAATCATTTAAAAAAATCTCTGACCTTTAGATCGTTATGATTAATCATGATCATGTCATGATTTATTTTTTACAGTCACACATATAGTCCCAAAAATGTCGGAGGTCGCGCCCAAGTGGGACAGCCATCATAAGTGTTCGAACTATATTTTGTTTTCGGTAGGACCGATTTAGGTAGCATTTGTTTGTCATTTGAGGTCCTCCATGTAATTGTCGATTTTATCTGGATAGTTCGGTATCTGCAATACGATGAAACGAGTATTCTCCCCATCACCGGAAAATATGAGTATAAATTGCCCATCGGGGGCGATAAAAATACGGCATCAGCGAGTCCCTTTGTCGGCCTCTCGCAGGGAAACCTTAGTATTTTTCCCTTCCCCCCGAGTCCTCCCATGAATACTGTGCTGTACAACAGCAAAAGGTTTTATTGTCTCCCTTATAGTCGGGCAAGAAGGCCCACGAGAACCGTTCTGGAATTACGTGCTTCCGTTGACAGACGAGGCAATAAATCGGTCGCAAATTGGGTGCGGAATCCCGGGCTTCCGCGTTCTCGGTATCTGTTCTCAATTAGTGCTTTCGGCGGCGAGGCAAAAAGCCCTGAGCTGGTCCTGCTGGTGGTTTCGGGTTCAAGGGTATTATACCCACCGGAGGGAAAAAAATAAAAGGCTTGCTTTCTGTTTGTAGATCAGAACCAGTAGTCGACACGCCTTGTTACCATTTTATTTTATTTTACACGGGATTTTTATATAGTTTTTTGCCGTGGGCTCGACTTTTCCTCTGCCGTTTAGTACAATATTTTAAGTCGCCAGCGATTTTCTTGTTGTCTCAATTAGTCTAAGTCAGTTCTTTTTCTCTTCTGGAATCAGTGCTTTTTGAGTTTCACGATAAACCAATTTTCCGTCGTGGATTTTTTCGAAAAACAAAAGAGATTAAAAAACTGATGTCGGATTCGTAGAAGGAGATAGAGACATTTGGGGTAGCCAAAGTGAGAGGGGAATAACCACGGGTACGTCGGTTTCTCTGAGAAAAAAAATAGAATATAACCCATCTGAATATTGACACTTTTTCTACACGATAGGATGGAAAACCTTTTTAAAATAATTGATTTGAATTAGCTTTATATACTTTAATGCATGTCTTATGCGTGAAAATGCAATTTTTGTGGAATTGATGCGATTTGCAGGTATTTCTCCGTGACTCCTCGGGAATTTATTTTCTTTTTTAACGTTGGGTACGAAAAGAAATTCAAATCCTGCGTATATATATTTTGTTGTTGTTTTGGTGAAATGTTCCACTCGATGCTGTAATCTGTCCAGCACAAATGCCCTTGGACATGTTATCCGAATGGACAGTAATTGATAGTTTTTTTTTTTTTTAATTGGCGAGGTTATTTAGAAAGATTTTTTGTAGGCTAGGATTATTTGATCAGTTATTTATGATGTACACCTTTGGTTGGGTTGATTTTGTTCTTTATATGCTAGGTTATGTTATTTCAGTGTTATGCTGTGTCAGTTTAGTTTAACTTTATTTCTTTCTATGTGTTCGATTTCATAAAATCGGTGTTGAATGATGATAATTGACTATGAGGTGTGACGAAATTGCTCATTTGAAAAGAAGTACGAATATAATTTCCCGGCCACCTTGCACTGCCAAATTTAATTTTTGAAATACGGTAGTTATTTCAGTTCAATTCGGAGTTTTTTTTTTTAGAAACCTGTTCCAAATGACTCTGATTTTGAGAAGGGAAACGTTGGCAATTCGGGCTTCCCGGTGTCTTTAAATGCTCCGTCGTTCGGACCAGGAAAAATTGATGGATCAATTCCCGGCTCACTGATTACTCGATGTCGATTCGTCAAAAATGTGACAGAAAAGGGAAATATTGGTGTTCCGCAAAGAAAAGCTCGAGATCTCGCGCGAATTGGAAGTCGTGCTGGATTGATGGATTCGATGCATTTTTTGGTGAGTGAGCTATTGTGGGTCACACGTAGGCGAGTGATTGAAGTGAAATGGTAGCCTCCGATGATGATGAACGATCAGGGCTTAGGCGTGGTTGCGTTGAAAGATATTCTTTTCCACGATTCAATTCAGACAAAAAAATAAAATAAAGCACGGACTCCCGATTTCTTATTTTACAAAGTATCGAGAGAGAGCAAAAATAAAATTGGTTCCACTGCGAAGCAAAAGATTGTTGGCTCAATCTCCGCCTACCTTCGCTATCCGTTTTGGTTTCTTTTTCTGCTGACGAAATATTCTGGAAGAAAAATTGGTGCATCATGAAACTTAACAAGCATTGAAACTTGGTGACTTCGACTTAGAAACAACGAAAGTTGATACTGCAAAATCATCATCTCTATTTAAAAAGTCAAGACTATATTCTATGAAAGAAAAGTCATGAAAATCACCAAAACCGGTTGTAATTAAGAATTCGCCTTGATGAGATCCCGATCGATGGCTTTAATTATCTCCTCGATTTCATCCCCACACTATCGTCTATGATCCATTGGCAAAGGGAAGCTGACGATTTCATGCTCAACATAAGTATGTAGTGCCGGTGGAATTTCAATGCAAAATACAGTAGTTTTTATTTTATCCAACAGTGATATTTATTGTACAGTAGTTGTGAATGCTCCTTATTGTTAGGACGCAATGGAATTCATATGCAGTAGTTCTTCAGATATGTGCCTTCAATAATTTTTCTCCATCCTTGTAGTTTTGATATTCAATCCAATTTTTTTCACACATATTGTGGATTAGGTATGAACGTGGAGAAAATTTACAAATTTGGCTCAACATAATCTTGATTGCTATGAAAATAAATTTTGAGTTTACTTTATCCCCTGTCGTTTTTTAAATGAATTGTGACTGTTGCAGTTGGTGTTTCCTGTTTAACGCTGATACTCTAAAATAAAAAAAGACGCTCTCTTCGTCATTCAGCTTTTTTACTAATTTAATTTTTTTACATGAATAAACTTCAATGGTACAAATAAAATTTTCTGACCATTGATATAAAAATCTTTTTTTTAATGTCGTGAAGTATCTTGTCTGTGTGGGTCCTTAAGAATTGTAAGCAGATCCACGGAGAACGTTTTCGTGAATCAAATTCAAGCAGTATAATGACTTCATGCTTTACCTGAAATGTTGCAAAATTTATTATCATGTTGAAATCCTCATCAGCCAGTGCGGATAATGAATATCTTCTTCGCAGAAAAGGGTACTTGTGGAACATGTTTGACAAAATTTTATTTTTGTTGATTCAACACCATGAAAAACCCTGTCGGAAAAATAATTCTCCTGTGCGCAAGTAAAAACTTCTGGGAATCATGACGCGGCAAAAAAGTCGAGAACAGTATGTGAATTTAATTTATTTTTATTTTTATTTTAAATCGTATACAACTCCCGGTTTTCATACAATTGAGAATTTATTGACCGCTTGAAAGTTTGTTCTGAAGAGAATTGGCGGAAATATCTGACGAGGGGGCTTCTTTCGGAGGAATCATCTTCTTGGATAAGCCGGAACATTTTTTTGAAGATGTTTTAATGAACTGCAGGGTTCACAAACATCAGTTCGAGAATTACAATGTTTTTTTTAAATCAAAGTTTCACAGAGTTCGCAAGAAAAAAAAATTCTCCCCTGTGTTTCCATTTTTTGCACGAAATGCCTCTCAAACCGTCTTCGCATACATTGCATATACTGTATGTCCGATTATTTTTCGCCGAATGTTGAAAACGTTTCGCTGAAATCGAGTGGATCATCGGTGGACATTTTGGAAAGAACCCTGTTTTTAGCTTACTTGTCAATATTGAGAGATAGACGGGGGATGTAAAAGCAAAAGAAACAAATTAAATGAATCAATAAATAAATGAAAGAAACGAAGCGAGGCGAGGCGTGATCATCAGCGAGCTGTTCAGAAACCGTAACGACTCGTGGCCCCAGCATCGCGCGCCCCATTCGTAACAAGTGCTTGCCGCAGCCGACGTTTATTGACGATTTGGAAGACGCACGAGTTTTTCTTGCCAGGCGCCTGCGCAGAGTGATCATTCGCACTGACGTCCTTTTTATTTTTTGTTGCTTCTTTCTGTTTATTTTGTTTCCCCCCCTTTTTTTGTCATACTCCACTCTTTATTCCCAGCCTTGTATCTCTCTCTCTTTTTTTTTTAAGCTTGCTTCATCATTTTTTAATGCTCGGTCAAGTGTTTATAACAGTCGAACCTCTCTAAGTCAAATTTAAATGAGGGACTCCTGAAAAAATTTGACTTAGGGAGGTTCAGAATTTTACAGGGTGAAAATTGGAAGAATATAAATGGAGACCAGGGAGAACTTGTTTGCTTGTAAAACATAGTATTGTGTCGCTTTTGAAGAAATCTCTGTATAGAGAAATGCATTGTCAATTTTTTTATCGCGGTTTCTGATTTTGGAAAATTTGTTTCCAGTAACTCAACTCCCTGAAATTCAGTTTTGTTCATATTAATTGATGCTGTTCACAATACATGTGGTACCTCGCAATTTGACGTCACGCAATTCGACTGTCCCAAAATTTGATGGTCAAATTTGCAGGGAGGTTGACTTTCAATTCCACCCTTGCCCCGCAATTTGACCTGCTTTGGCCATTTTTTTGGTATTTTTGCATTGATATATTTTTTTAATTTCACAAAGTGTCTCACAGTTTGACTGCTTTGCAATTCAATCCTAGTTTGGCAATGGATTAGCGTCAAATTGTAAGGTACCACCTGTAGCTCAGTAACTTGTCAGGTTTTCAGCACAAAATTCTACAACAAAACGCTGTTTAGTCAGCTGATTCGATTCCCCATCGGGGTGATTTATAGAAATCTTTGAGGGATCTTTTCATTCATCACCTTGAAATATTCCAGAAAAATGATGGCGTGTTTCTGAGGAGAAATCCGTTCCCTGATGGAGATATAGACTCCCTATCGCAGTTTTTATGCTATCTTAAAAGAAAATAAGCTAACAACTTATTTCACACTCAACATATACATAAATGTTCAAATTACAGGTCTTGCAATAGCCATACCGTGGAGCAAAGTACAGGGAACCCGATTATGTGTCTTTGAAAAAAATAAAAAATAAAATGAGCGCGCCAAAAAAATGAAAATAAAAAGTGCGCCTTGTCCCATTGAACAATCTGTTCCTGCCCAGCAATAACGCTTTCATCTGACCTTGAATCCGGTACATCAGACGTGGCGATATTTCAATGTGCACGAGCTTGCCGAGAAGTCACGTACATGTCTAAGAGCTGCAAATCAGAAAAGGCACTTGATGGCAAGAAAAGGAGAGAGAGAGTGAGAGAGCCATGAAACTGCAACTGACACGCCGAGGCGTTTGTACATAGGAACTGTGGATAAACCAATGATCAATCCAAGGCTGGTGTTTTCAAGAAGAAACAAAAAAAACATTTGACGATATATTTTTATTACTGCGATCGATGTAATCATTTTAATCGTCAATGATATGCTTGGCTGTCAATTGAAGTTTATTTTTAAGCAATTATGGTATTGTTTTGTATTATTCCTGTTGTTTTTCTCTGTGCAGCAGGAAAAATAGAAAAATTCTTACTTCAGTGAGGAATTCGCGAGCTAGATGAGCATCGCAATAACTGATGCTGGGGAAGTTTTGACAAGATTCAAAAGTTTTAAAAGATTCGTGGAAAAAGTTATTGGATGGCAGAATTCCTTAGAACTGCAGGAATAATATAAACTGCCTCTTTTTAGTTGTCCATATCATTAACCTAATCTCGTTTATCGATTTTTTGAAGCCAGTGGAATGATTTTTTAAAAGTTATGATGATCCCAGTTATTGATTTTACTTCAACCAAATCCATTTACCTTCTCTAACTTTTCTCGACGTCTGTCTTATTGCTCATCCGTCGTTTGCTGAAACAATAACTGATGAGTGGTTAATGAGTGATTCTATTTACTAAAACAGTTTTCTTCTTCTGGGTAATTTTGAAAATACTGCTGCTGCAGCAAAAGTGGTGCCAAGTTTCAGAGGCTTGAAAAAAGTTCTTGTTCGCAAATTCCGCCGTCATGACGTATTTACCTAAAAAAAAAAAAAAAAGTGGTCTATATTTGTTGTTTGAAATTTCGAGCTCCTAATGCTGACTGTTGAAGTCGCATTCTAAATCCTTGATCGATGCTGCAAAAAAATAAAAAATTAAAAATAAATAAAATTCCCAAAGGCAAGGACAGCGAATGCATTTAGGGACTTGTTTTTAGGTTTTATTACTCGTATTGATCCCGCTGCTGTGGATTGCAGAAATCTGAGTTGAACACTCGAGGTACTTCGAGTACTTAATTTCAAGGTAAAAAGCAAAGCTTTCGAATCATCTCTCGTTTCGTATGCGGGTCTGTCAAGACTGGTTTTCCTCTATGGCTGTGCTGGGGATGATAATTTATTACTCAGGCTTCCAGCAGTGATCACTTTTTGTTCGTTTGTTTGTTTAAGGCTCGGGGGTGTCTTCTCTTATTGAGCAGTGCATGGCTTATTATTTCGAATGCTTATTTGTTCGAGTGAGTGTACAGTATAGTGTGGAGTGCTGCGTCTTAGCCCCAGTTTAGATTTCATTTAAAAGGTTCGGAATGGCGGGTATGAATTACGCGGAGTAAAACTCACTCGGTCCAGATTTACGATGGCATGAATGGTCGTGACTGGAACACGAATCGGCCGTTAGATCAGCGTATTCCAAGAGCTCACTTTTCATCGGGTGTCTAGCTATGGGATAAAATGGTTCATCTCTGGTTTTCGCCTGGAGCCACGAGTACTACAAAGTGGTGCTGCGGGGTGATTGTCTGTCGTTTTCTCTTTTTTTTTTAAATTTTTTTTTTCCGCAGGAGTTGAAATGTTCCGTCCGGGGTTGAGATTGACGGCACTCGGAATTGAGATTACCGTCACTTGGCGTTCATGAATCAAAACAGGGTTGAATCGTTGACGTGATGACTGGAGCAACGCGCGATGAGCCTTTTTTTTATTCAAACGCAATTATCTTCTGCTCTTTTTTCTTCTTCTTCTTTTATATACAAACGTCTTGCTACTGTGTTACTTTTCCTCATATCCCGGGCCGGGGGTTTCGAAAGGGCCGGAACGAATATTGTGACTTTGACGGGTCCTACTTGTGCAAGATGATTTCCTGGTCGGGCTTCTGGTGTTCCAAGATCTTTGGCATAGGGTTTGACTACGCCAAAGTTATTTTTTGAAAAAAAGAAAACGCACCGCGTCATTGTTTCGACAACCTTTTTGGGGAATACACTCTGACATAATGCTTTGACTCAATTTTTAAACGATACAAAGAAGCATATCATAGCTTTGACTTACATTTTTTGTAAAGTATCCGCTATTTGAAGAAGGCTCTTGTTGATCGATCTGCTTTCAAATTTTGTGGTTGAAAAATGTACTGCATCTATGTAATGGGATGCCCGTCAAATTATTTGAAATAGGTCCATATTTGATGGATTTCGTAAAATGTCATAAAATGATTTCCTGGGGTGATGCAGTCAAACCTCTCTAAAGTCAAAACTCAAGGAACCAGCGAAAAACTTCGCTTGGTTTCGAATTATAGAGGTTTTGAGTTAGGATAACAAGAATTTTTGTTGTATGAAACATAAAAGAATTTCAGGAAATTATAAATGGTGTGATAGTCTGGACCTTAAATTGTTTCTTAAATGAGTCGACAAGATGTTGAACTTCGAAGCAAGGATTCATTTGCCCAAATAGTTTTTCACTTCCTTTCAAAATACATCAAGTTAAGTTTGTATTGCTTTTATTTTTCTTGTGTCAAGAAAATAATGAGCCAAAGGCCTCGGAAAATTTGAGTAAGGGAGATTTTAGAGGAAAAGCCATTGAGTTAGGCAGGTTTTTAGGCAGTGTTTCAGAGGGAATTCAGATGAGGACTCGAGAAAAATTCAACTTGAAGAGATTCAAGTTATCAAGGTTTCAGCTGTACTTCGACGAAATTTTTGTAAAATGCACCAAAGCATGAGTTTTGACAACATTTTTTTTGTAAAAGTGCCGCCATTTGAAGAAAGAATGAGGCTCTTGTTGATCAATATGCCTTCTAATTTTGTTTTTGAACAAATACACTGCATATATTCAACGTGATTCTCGTCGTATTATTTAAAATATATCACAATTTCTTCCATTTCGCAAAATGTCTCAGCATTATTTCTTGTATTGAATAACATGCGGTGATCATCAATGATCAGACGGCGTCGTTTTTTTTTTTTTTTTTGCGATCGTCTTAATGTGAGGTCCATCTTTATCCAATGTTCTCCTTCAAGCATCACTTGTTTTCGATCCGAAATGCGTCAAAATAACGCGATAATTGCGTTTTTCTGCTGTCATCGCTGAAAATGGGGCCTTTTGTTCCTGCCATTCATCTGCCATCTGCGAGGCGTGAAATGCTTTCGCTTCGCCTCTGTCGCCACATCGAGTCCATTTCTCACACGGCCTCTTTTTTTATTTTTTTACATCCTCTCCTTGTCAACGGTCGAGGAAAGATCATGGGACAGAACATCCAGAAAAACACAACACAAACACAAAAGTATAGGAGCCGAAACTGCATATGGGATTTTCAACCCGCTTTTTTTCTCGTGTTTGTATATGTAGTGTGTGTGTGTGGTTGGGCTGACGACGATGGGGAATTGAGATACGAGATTACGAGTGCGGTGCCACGTTGTCGAATGCGAATGCTGTATAGTTTGCTGCTACAACACAGTACCTTTCGTATCTGATAGTTGTGAACAAACGGATTTCACGTCTCGGGAAAAGTAATTGCTCAAAGGCGTGATTTATGGTTTCTTATGGGGGGAGACTCGGAGGAAAAAGAAAATGACGGAACAACGAAGACGGGCTGCTTGCGAGGGAAGCAATAATCATTTGTCGGTGTTGCTGGCGCGGGAATGGGTTAGAAACAGTTGGCGCGGGTTTTCTTCTTTATTTTTTTTATTTATTAGAAGAATTCTTATGATTCCTTTGCCTACCGAAGAACATGGTTGAGAAGATTTCAACACAGGTAATCCTTTTCGTTTCTAAATAATACATGTTAAAATCAGACATTTTGAATGATTTTTTATCCTTTTCGTTTCTAAATAATACATGTTAAAATCAGACATTTTGAATGATTTTTTTTTTCTTTTTGCCGAAGAGCCCCTCAACAGGAGCATGGTTACTCAAAAAGTTCGCTCTGTGCGAATCGACCTGATTGAAGAGGGAAATTCAGACAGTTCTCAAATTATTCATTGGAATAAGTCTCCATTATCTATAGTGAGGATTGCACAGTAAAGGCAATGAGTCGTCGAATTTTGCTTCGAGTTCTTCAAGTTCGGAGAGTATTGCTATAGTAAGTACGTTTTTTTATCGCAGAATAGTTTCATGTTGTTTCTTTTTGACGGAGAAACGCGGGCAACACTTTCATTAATTTAGAAATTTTCAAAACATTCCGTCGATTCAATTCGAAGCTTAATCAGCGTACCGAAATCGCTCCGTAATATTTAGTTATATACTGTATATAACTTAACCTCTTCTGTGTTTTATTGTGGACAATTATTGGCTTTTTGTCAATTCAATTGTTATTCTCAAAAATTGGATAAGCGTTCTTCACAAGTGTAATGTACTATATTTTTCAGAATCTGCTTGATTTCTTGCTCAAAACTACTGTAATTCATCCATTTTACGAACAAGGAATACATCTACTGGGCTGCTATTAAATTTTTATTTCGAACAGGATACGACTTATGGCAAAAAATTTATTGTCGTGAAACTGTCTTTTTCTTCTGCGCAATCCATTTTTTTTATATGCCGAAAAAAGGAGGAACTTGAAACAGGTGAAAATATTTTTAATAAGTTATGGGAACTATTCAGATACCCAGATACCATTACTTGATGTAGTTGAATTTCCGATAAATTTGGATTTGAAATCAAATCGCGTTAAAACTAAAAGTTGTGACGAGCAAAAATTATTATTATTATTTATTTTTTTAAAGCTTGTTCCAGAGGTTCGCAGATGTGAAATTAAAATACATTTTTTCCTGTTGAATTCACCAGATTGAATGAGGTTAAGTTTCCTCTTCAATTCTCTTCTTATATCCCTTGTTCAACAGAAGGAAAATCCACGGGGATCCCGAAGAGAAATATCTTCTCCCCTTGCAAGATGTATATATGAGTTACACGAAAAATTAAAAAGGCTCACTGGTTGTTGAACTGTGTTCGTCTCCTACGCAAATATTTTTTTTAAATTTCATTTCCGCAATGC